>CAKOAT010180266.1:0-42086 GCA_932364175.1 Eruca vesicaria subsp. sativa
GGGAGCTGTACGGTAGGTGCCCTGGGACGGCGACGAGTCATGAGAATCCCGAGGCCGGCTTCCCGAAGCACCAGAACCTCGTGCAACGGGACGACGAAGTCGAGATCGACTCTGATCACCAGTAGACCTATAAGTTAAAAAAAAGATTTAGAAATAGTTTTAATGACATTAAAATATAAAATTAGGTTTTAATCACAAATTTTTTTTAAAAAAACTTGTAATAATTTAGAATTTCATCACAAAAAGGATTCATAAAATATTAAAAATAACTTTATTAATTTAAAAAATAGTTTTAAATCAACAAAAAACCTTTTAATAAATAGGAAAATACTTTATTAATTAAAAAATAGTTTTAAATCACAAAAAAATTTATAATTTCCGAAAATTAAAATTTCAGAAAATTAAAATTTATTAATTTCCGAAAATTAAAATTTATAAATCAACAACAACAACAACACAATCAACACAAAAACCAACTAATTCCCCTATTTACCAATCACCCTAACAAAATCACAATCTAAAACATCTAAAATCTTTAAAACTAACTTCAAATCCTAATCAAAACAACTAAGGATGATGGGGATTAAGGACTTACATGATTTGGAATGAAATAGGGGAGATTTCGCGGCGAAAATCGAGAGAGAGAGGGGCAGTTTTCGTCGGCGGCCGAGAGGGAGAGGAAGAGAAGAGAAGAGAAATGGGGAAAAAGAACTCTCTAGGGTTAATAAACCAAAAATTCCGACGGAAAAGGATTCCTCGGAATTCCGTCGGAATTTCTTAATTTAATTTTCGCTAAAATGTTTGGCGGTTTGATTTCCCGGGTACCAAAATATTCCGAGGAAATTCCAACGGATATTTAGAAGTCCGTCGGAATTTCCTCGGAATTTCCTCGGAATATTCCGAGGAAATATTGTTTGGGGTTTCAAAACCTAAACTTTTGATACGGTAAATCATTCATTGAACAATTTGATAGATTATCAATGGATAATATGACAATAGATGCCTATAAACCATGAAATTAAAGAATTATTAAAACGAGTACACGTATTGTCGTTTCTGTTCATTAAAGTGTATAAGTGTTTATGTTGTAGTTTANTCCTCGGAATTTCCTCGGAAATTTCTGAGCAAAATTCCGAGGAAATGAAACCCTGATATCAAATCCCTAAAATTCGATTATTACATTGACTTTTTCCGAGGAAAATCAACACTTCCTCAGAATTTCCTCGGAATTTAGTCAAATCCCCCAACGGCTATCTAACGGATATAATATATCCTCGGATTATCGTCGGTTTTTTCCGAGAAACACATGTTCCCCGGAATTTTGTCGGAAATTTCCGACGGAGCAGACGTTCCTCGGAATTTCCTCGGAATAGTCCGAGGAAATTCCGAGGAAACCCAAAATTTTTGGTTCCTCGGAATTTCCTCAGAATTGCCACGGAATATTCTGAGGAACTCATTTTCCCTCGGAATTTCCCTCAGTATATCGATGTTTTCTTGTAGTGTATTTAGATCATGTACTTTAAAACATGTTACTATTTTTTAGCCCAAAAATATTTAATATTTTCAACATAACAAAATTATCTATTATTAATCACTTATTTAAATCATGTACTTTAAAGCGTGTTAATATTTTTTATTTTAAATAACAATCACTCTATCTTGATAAATTTTAATGGTAACTTTTAAATAATTTATTATTTTATTTTTCTTAAATAATTTACAAATTTTTAAAAAATGTAAAGCAAAACCAGAAACCAAATCTAAAAACTAAAATCCAAAACCAAAAGCTGAAAACGAAGATTATTTTTTTTGCTTTTTTATTTTAAAATAAACTATTTCAAAATTTTTAGAAAATTATTTTTTCATCTTTTCAGTTTTAAATTACATGTTCGATTAATTGAGATTTGTTTGTTGGTAATATCAGTTCAAACTAACTCAGCAGGTCTAAAAATTAAAAACCCAAACCAATAGCTGAAAATCAAAAATAGAAACTTAAAAACTAAAAACCAAAATTTAAAAAAAAATTTAAAACAAAATCTAAAAATAAAAACTGAAACTAAAAACTAATGAAAAACAACTATCACCACAAATTTTGGTAAACTAATTTTATACCCAAATATTCTTTAAATTAAGACAAAACCTAGTTATATAAATTTTTAATTATAAAAAATATCCGCGCTTTTCAAGCGCGGGTCAAAATCTAGTATCTATTATATTAAAAGAGAAGTCATGACTCACTTCATGTGTTACTTTTTAGTTTGGACCATCCTTAGAAATTTTATAAAAGTTTACATAACATCATTATAATATCTCTTCATTTTTTTAATTCTTATTAAATACAAATAAATAGTTTTAAGAAAATTTTAACAAAATCTTTTAAAATCTTTTAGAATCTTTTCAGGATATAGTTTCAAAAATTATTTGATAAAAAATTTAACTACCAGAAAATATAGTTAAAATTTTAATTCATTTTTTTATTTATAAACAAAAAAATTAAATTATGTAAATTACTTTTAACAATATCCCAAAATTTTCTTTATGTATTATGTAGGTCCAACTTAATTTACTTTTTACATATATTTCAACTTCAGAAATAATACAAAATATATAAATTAGTAATGTTACATAATAATGTTTTAAAAAATTGTTACAAAATACAATTTTATAAATTGTATATTAATAATATTATAAGCCACATAAATGTTATTATAAAATTGAATAATATACATAATCAAATTATATTTATTTATTGAGTAAATTTTACTCCCTTTGTTTCTTAATATATGATTTTTTGGATCATTGCACAAAGATTAAGAAATTTACATTCTTTTACAAAAGTATTTTTTAAGATATAATTTTAAAATCATTCAACTACTTATTAAACAAACAGTATAATTTTATTGGTTGAATAATTTCTAATAAAGTTAAAAGTAACCTTAAAACCTCAAAATATACCTTAAATTTTCAAAACATCTTATATTTTGAAACAAAATAAATCTTTTAAGACATCATCTAATTTGAAACGGAAGAAATATTATATAATTTCAAATATTTTCGTATTAGAATACCTGCACGGTTGTGCGGGTCGAGATCTAGTATGTTTTAATTCTTGAGTATCTAACAAAAATTTCTAAAAATGCCAGGTTATAATTTGTCTTAGAAGTTGAAGACGTATCTTGTTTATGATCGGATTTTATGAGGTTAACAAATATGTTTTGCATCGATAAAATTAATAATGTGATCATTGTATACAGAAATGTAAACAAAATATTTATATATAAAACCACTCATCTATGAATATAAAAGACATGTTTGATAATGTCTTTACTTAAACTGGATTTTAGCATATGGTTAATAAAATTTGTATTTGAATCGAATACTATGTACGTGAGATTTCCATTTGCATGTGGATTTCCAGAGCTAAGTTTATGTTTTTTTCCTTGAGAAGAGACTTTGAAAATTTTGCCCTTAACTAGTGAGTCTAAATGTCTACAGGGTCGGTTCTGAGATATTGGGATTCTAGACGATTTTAAAAAAAAAATCAACTAAAATTTTTTTTAATTAATTTGGGAGTCTAGAATTTTTTTTTTGAAAATCTCTGTACATATAAATTTTTCAAAATTTTTGTGGACCTACGAATGTTTCAACAGGCTTGGCCTTGACCGACCCTGATGGCTACATACATGCATAAACTTTGACAATCTATTTTGGCACAGCCACATGAGTTACTCGTCTAGCTAAGATATGTAACACTTGTTAAAAAAGAAATGTAAAACTTCAAAGTATACACGGCCTGCTGTGTTTTGCGCAACCATTAGATGACCAATTTCACCGCTGGCCCATAAAATTGTATTAAGGCCACTAACCACTAACTTTAAGGGTATATTATAGTTCGATATTAAATATACGACCCAAAATATTATGGGTCATATTACTGTTTCACCTTTTTGTGAAATAAATTCGAGCACTAATGCACCTATAGACTGTAGAGATATTCGAACAAGTGCATTTTTCAACTTAGCCCAACAAAGTCTAAATGGGCCTAATACTATAGGCCAGATCCCTTAATCGACCTAACTATAGGAGGTTAGATTTATTCTTTAATAAACTACATAAGAATAGTTCTAGTTGCAAGACAAAAAATGTGATTTAGTTTCAATATGTTGAATTTAATATTTTACGATAAACTAAGTTAAATTTACAGTTTATCCTAATATACTGATAATTGTTTTTAGTTTAATGTAATCATAAGGATTTTGGTTCTTTTTGTTCTTAGAAACGTTCTGATGAGGGTTTAAAAATATTGATTTTTTGAAAAATATCTATTTATATTATTGCCCAACAAAAATAAGGATAAGGATACTGGCTTTCTGATTAAAATAAAAATATTTACACGGATTTGTTGTGCGCGCATAGAATATAACCCTTAAATACTATTTACACGAAATCATGTGATAATTGTTATCCCTTGGCTAATGCATGGGTTGACCCTCGTTAATCTTCTAAACCATATGTAATAATAATTAAAATACGTAAATCAATGTTCACGGTCTTGCAGCGGAAGAGTTTTCTTGGCTGGAGCCGCCAAGGAGGGACTCGCTGCAGTTGTGACTCGCTCGCAGCGAGGACACATAGTGCGGCTCGAGGCGGAGGTCGCGGTGGATGGACCCGCCTTCATGGCTCTAAGCTCTTCTACTTCTCTATGGAGCATGTGGTTTTGCTCTGTTAATGAGCCAAACCACCTTTTCAGATACTCACATTCCATCTCAGTTTGCTTTAATTTGCTCCTAAACCAAACAAAAGCCAAAAAGAGTACGGTACGAGTTAATTATTTAAAGAGATCAAACTGAAAACAAGGATCAAATATGCTTGTCGACGATGCATATTTAAAGTATATAATAATGTCATGGAAATAAAAAAACGCATGAAGGGCCAAATGAGTTATGAGTCAAAGGGCATTGATGAGAAAGTAAGTACACGAGGCAGAAGGAAGAAAACACATTGATTGACCTATTGGATTTATTAACAAATAATGATAAAAATTGAAAGAACAAATAGGCTATAAAATAGTTATTGTAAAAAGAGTGTGGCTATGATTATAGTTATATTTTGGGAAACCGTCATAATAGTTATACCACCAGTATTGAAACTCTTCTTATTTATTGCACCATAGATACCTTTCACATCTGCTCACAATTATTGAGAGATCTAAATTTAATAATTTATTTTAAATTTAAATGCGTAACGTTTTCCTTTTTAACAGTGACAGACAATTTGCATATTGATTAATACCAATATGTTAATCACCTGAACAAATTAGATTCATTCAGAAATTAAAGAACCATACGTTACCAATAGAAATGTCATAAGATTAGTGTGTGAAACGTTGAGACCTTGACACGTGAATCTATAGGTAGGTATATGTACTTATATATCTACACGTATATATTGACGTACACGAGCCAAAGTGTTTGAAAACATATCTTACTCCAAGTTACATAATACACCGAAAAAACGTGTTAATGGATCGGATATCATTACTGGCGGCTTCAAAATGCCGTCGTCACTTTGTGAAAATAACCTTGCAACAACATATATATACGTGATGTGACATATATAACTACTTCCACAATTTTGATATTTTTTTATTAATATGTGTGTTTGATTGAATGGCTGTTAATTTCTTTCTGTAATGTTTTGACTTGATAAATTCAGGTCAAATGAAATTTCCTTCTATACATGTAGCAAGTGGTGATTCATGCAAACTACTCTTCGAGAACGTAAGAAAGACCTCGAAGGAAAGCATTATAAAATAAATATTTGATAGAGGAATGAGATATATAAGTGTATGAAAAAGACAACAATACCTTTTTATTATTTTAGGGTACGACTTGTATGTTAACGGGGTAGGTCGAATCCGATTCAGATTTCGCTTTTTTTTTTGTTTGCTTTATTTAATATTCCGTCAACGTTTAACGCTTATGTAATACTCCTATCTCAAACTAATCATCGACCACTCGCTTATTGTATAGCATTATTATAGTCAGATATTTTTTATCCCCCAATGATGTAAAAAGGTGAAAAATAAATGAAAAAGAAACCGTACCTTGCTCTACGGTTTTGGAACCAAACTTCAATTTGTCTTGGCCGTAGCATCAAATGCTTTGCAAGTGCTTCCTTTTGTTTCTGCATTATACAAAAAAAAAGGTAGAGAAACGTATAAAACCATTATTGTTCAAGAAAACTATTGATATTAGGGAATAATAGTTACGGGATTAAGGGTATGATTCTGTCTGAAACTATCTTCAAGAAGACGAGACTGTTCTCTGGTTAGACGGAGTTTCTTTCGCGGAGGAGCAGAGCCACCGTGGCTGAGTTCTTCATCGTCTTCAGAGGACGGCAATCGATTCATGTCTAGCTTTAGCTGTTCCCTTCCTCCTCCACTTCCTTCATCTGAAATTTATTTTGTGCGTAACATTATAGTACGACAAACAAACGATATATTGTAATAAAAAAAAGAAGTAAGACGATGAACATATAATTATCATCTTTTTAATCATAGAAAATATAATTATCGTCTTTTTAATCATCTTTATGTTAGCTAAGGCATACATGAGATCTTGTTTCAATTATGAACTTTTCTTGTAAAATCAGTTAATAAAAATCATATCATCAACCAGAAAACATAGAATCCTAATTACACAAGCTCCATACATATATAACTCTAGCTTTTACTTTAAGATCATCATTTTATTTATATAGTTTGTTAGATTAAGTATGGCTTACCCGAAGGAGGAGAGGAAGAGAAGCCTGGAACGGAGATAGTAAGATCCAAGTTTGAAGAGCTCTCTGGTAAAAATATCGCCATTAATAAATTATTTTAGGGTTCTTCAGGAAGAAGAAAGAAGAAAGAAGAAAAGGTAAAGTTAGAGAGGGAGGCTAATAATAAGGAGAGACTAACTTGAAGCGTGGCGATGCCTTTATATTTATATTTACACATACATATATATAAGTGTGTATGTGTATAGTAGTATATATGCACGCACGCATGCGTAATCCATATGATAGAGTATATGTTAATGCGTACGTATATTATTGCCGCATGTACATAAATAGTAGCTTTATCATTATAGGATAAGCAATGTGCATGTAAGGGGAATATATTAAGATGCGTAATGTCCATTAATTATTAAATCGTAACCTATGGAACTTGTAAGCAGTTTTAAATTTAATTTGAAAAAATGCTTAGTTTAGTCATTGATCAATAAATACAAGAGCGCGGGCTTTTGACTGATGTCCTCTGGTCAAATGCAGATGAGAAGAGTCATCCGATAACACGTGTCAAACAGTAAATCGATGGCGGAGTAAATGCTGACTCCGTGTGTGAGACTAACCAGCAGGTTTTCTGTTTGTTTATGCTAGTATTAATCAATTAGCATTTACTCTCTTTTATTGTTCTTAAAAACAAATTTAGTTTTTTAATATTTTAAAATCAATATTTGATCGAGTCTTTTTTGGTTCCCTGAGGAACCTGAGTTGGACCATATATTTAGCTTGTGAAAATGATTGAGACCCTGAACTCTTCTTACTCCATACGCATTATCTCGGATCACTTTATATACTTTACTTTTTTGTTTCATTTGTATACATGTATATATGTTGATGATGACTATTGACAAAAAATGTAGATGATGACGTTTGTTATTTTAATGGGAAGTGAAAACATAACTGGTTTGAAAATTATTGAAATAGAAACGCATATTCAATAATCATAACTGCTACATTAAGGGTTTGTTGATTTTGCTTGTACCGATTATAGACGAGGCATTTAATAAAGATAAGAAAATAAGATGTTTCCAGATTCAATAATACTACTTCATATATTTGTGGTCAATGTCCGTTGCGAACCACGAACGTTTCACTAATCGATCTGAAAGTTACTTTTATTTTATTTTCCCTCAAAACGCTTTTTATACTAAAATAGCGTTTAGAAACACTTCTGTATGAATGTAATTTTTAACAGTTCACATTCATTGATTGTATTATATTAAACTATGGATTATGATTTTGCAATAAATTATTACAAATCTTTTCATTTATGTGTATACTAGGGTTGGCCCACCCAATTATAATCAAATTATATTCTAGGAATTTATATTAATTTTATGAAACATTTAAAATATTATAGATTGAAAACAATATCATAAACAAATAAATATTGATGAGTCCAAAGAGAAAAAACAAACAAATAAGAAAAAGAATTCTGAGAACATATTTTATTTTTAATAAATATTTTTGCTTTGAATCAAAATGTTAATAGTCTTTGTTATTCTCAATTTTATAGAGAATACAAATTTTTTTTAAAAAATAATTCAGAAAATTTAATTATATATATATATATATATATATTATTTTTAGCATCTCTAAATAAATTTGATATAAAGAAAATCTCAAGTTTAAATAAATAATACTATATTTATTTCAAGAAGATCCAAATTAAAAAAATATTTATACAATTTATTTCTTTCATGATAATAAAATAGTTTATCTCCAAGTTAAATCAGTTAAAATATAATAAAATTTAATAAAAATAATTTAATCTCAAATCTTAAAATACTATATATATATATATATAGTTTTATAACATCATAACTAATAATCAATGTTTTTTAGTTTAACAGGTAAATGAGGTTTCTAGAATATACTTGTTTCAGATCATAATTATCTCTGGAATGAAATATTAATTAAATTTTAGTGTTTTACTGGTTATGCTTTGTTACTTATTTTAAGCTTTGTTGAACTATGTTTAATAATAAAATTTTTGTTAGGAGTATTTTCTCAAGCTATTTTAAATTATTGTTTTAAAATAGTATTTATAATTAATAAAATAATATACTTATATAGCATATTTTTAATTTAGTAACATAACAATTCTTTTTTTTGTCTGGGTACTTTGCTATTACAAATTATGAGAAACATTACATAGACGATATTACAACCGATAATTTTATATGTCTTATACGGATTCACGTCTAACTGCATCATCCTAAGCTGTCCTATGAGATCCATTTTTGACGGTACTCCTTGCGCTGAAGATCTTTTGTAAACATTTTCTCTAATTTTTTCGCATAATTTGCCTTCTCCAAAAATTAAAACCTAGAAATTGCATAGTTTGGGGTTCAAAACTCACACTTGGATGTAAAACCCTTAATCTCTTGACCACTAGACCACAGTGCTTCTACAGTAACATAACAATTCATATCAAATAATTTATTGGAGGAAGTTAGAGTGAAGTAAAACATAACCAAACAATGAAGAACTAAAATAATATTTAATTTATTCTCAACTGGAAGTGATTTTAATATGCAATCACCATTTGTTTTTGTTATTCTTATTTAAAATTATAGGTTTCTAACTAATAAAAATATTTTCATTTTAATCATGTAATTATTTTACATTTCTTAATACTTGTTTTGCATCTATTATAATAATAAATAAAATAAAAATATACAGTTACGATTTCAACACACAAATCTTTTTTTTCTCTAATATAGATATGTCTTTGAATAAATTTTACACATTTTATTTGGAATCTATTGTTCTAAATTATGCAAAAAGTAAACTCTATCATTTTCTATTCAACTTGATAACTTATCACATTACTATTTAAAGATTTACATATTTAGTTTTGAAATTTTCAAACAAACCCTATTATCCAAAATAATTAAGGTTTTTTAAAAACAATTATTATTACTTAATATTCAAGGTAATTATTGATTATATTACTTTTGATTTTCTTTTGTAATATAAGTTTTTTTACATTGGTTATATATCTATATATAATTATGGTTATGGACTTACAGATCGGATTTATAATTAAATTAATTGCTGACCAATTAAACTATGCTTAGGAATAAAGAACGAAGAAGAGTATAATAACCTTGGGATGACTTAATAATTCTAGTAATAGACATGAAAACTTGGACCTCTGTTGTGAGGATCAATAAGCAAATTATATGAGATGAGCCTGTATATAATATGTAATGACACTTCAATGAGGAGGTTAAGAAACACTTCGTAGTTGCACATGTGAGAAACGGAGAGCTAACAATATCCGACAATAAATATGTGTTTGTGTAGAGAAATAAGACTTGAAAGATCCGCTATGAACCGTCTAGTAATAGAGCTGGTTAAACGGTGTTGGCAGGTACACACGGCTTATCTTATATGGAACCAAAGCACATGACCATAAGAATTTGATTATACAATAGTCTCACGAACGTACTGTTCAATATGTGAAGAGTCTTGTATTATTGTCACCATATAAATCCAGTTAATCTGTAATAAAGCACACATCAATCATTATACATAACATGAGAATCAAAAATCATATTCACATTCCCTAGAAGTTAACTGAGTGTACCTGCCAACCAGCTTCTATGTTGTTAAAGTCTGAATAAGTCATTAAGAATTCATATTTACGAGAAGGTGAACTCATGTTGCTTATGTATCTTTCGCTCCCACACATATATAGTTGCTTTACCTCCATAGTAATTATCCCCTTCCACATAAGCTATCGCATGCTACAGTTCAACAAACCAAAACAAATAACACATCTCAGATCAAGAAACCAACAAAAAGGAAAAACTTTGACTCATCTGATGACCACTTTGGTTCATGAGGTCAGGTTCCTCAGATTTAGGAAACATGAAAGTTCTATGCTTCTTCTTGCCATATCTAATGAATGAATTTTCTCTAAAGACACCATCTTCCTTTGTCCTCCTCATGGGAATGGTTCTTCCGGCACATTTATCATATCCTTGCAATAAATAAAGGATATGTATGTCCTTCTATTTCTGACGGCGTAAAGACACTTTGTTGTTATCAAAGAGTCTCTCAAGATGGTAATTATGCTTCATCTAAAGAAGAAGCGCAAGTAAACTAACCATCAACACTTAAAACATAAAACAGAATGTCCAAATAAAATCTAAGTACATGTTGTATCTATGTACCTCAATCTTGTGATCTTTGAGTAAAGGATGGTCAAAAGCTGGTTGTTTTGTGATAGGAACACATGCAATTGCATCTCCTTCAATGGTTTGTTAATCACATCCAAAAGTTTAAAACTTTCGTTAGATAAACCGTTTTTAGAAAGAAAAAAAATATCGACTCAATTATAACGTATTGTTCAATTAGAAAAAAAATAAAATCAAAAATCAAAAGGTAAAAGAAATAGAAACCGGATTATGATACTTGCCAAAACCAGCCCAAGCAGAAAATACTCAAAAAGAAGAAGATAATTTATATATATATATATATATATATATATATATATATATATATATATTTCACAAAAATACTCTTGACAGCAGGTTTGCTCAGCCTATTCAAATGCTTATTTGGTTCAAACTTCTGCTTAGATATGCTGGACCTTGCGGTGTAGCATATCCAGACAAACCTCCACAGTCACAAACACTAAGGAAATTCAAGATTGCTTATCCCTTCAAGCTGGCATGATTTAAGATAAAAAAATTTTATGGGGAATAATTTTGATAATGAAGACATGAACAAATTGGTCTCCGTTGAACGAACTATTAGGGCTGAAAGTTTTGATAATCAAAAGATGATTAACGCTAGACCCCGATACTTTTGATAATCAAAACATGATCAAAGCTATGCCTGACCCAGATAAAGAATAAAAAAATAAAAAACTACATAATGAATCTGGAATTACCTTTGCGTCTAGAAAGAGAAGAAAGAACTGATGTATTTCACGGGTTAAGCATAGCTTTTTATAGTTACAGTTTTTTGGTGAAAGCAGTAAATGAGCAAGCAGTGAAGGATAGATCGACAATAGTTGATGACTGCGTTGAAGACGACCCTTCACCGAACCGAAAAACGTTTCCAGTTTTCTCAATCAGGAAGATGAAGAGAATCATTGATAAGGGTTTCGATGAAGATTTTACCGGACATGGTGTAGTCTCCTAGAATAGACCAAAACCAATACATAAACCCATAAAGAATTAATTTACCAAACCCAAATTATAGTCCAATGCGCTTAGGAATTAATTGCGTTATAACATAATAAAATGCTGCAATTTGAATGTAGAGGACACATATCACGCTGAGGTTAAACGAATTAGTGATGTGGCATGACGTGAGGGAAGAAAACATTTCTTTATATAATAAGATGTAAAGCATGTTTTTTAAGACAACTTAAATGGATATATATATAAGATAACATACTTCATTGTGAATATATATATATATATAAGGGCACCCTTATTGGTAAAATATGTCAAGTGGTTTCTCATCTAAATAAAACTCATATTTTAAAATAATTTAAATTATTTATTTAAATTTAAATTATTTAAGATAGATAAGACCAAATAGAATATTTTTAAAGGTTAGACCATCTTTAATAAGGGTTTTCTTTATTGGAGTTCTTACTATATATATATATATGTATATATTATATATGCGTAAATAATTGTAGGGTTCACAATTATTATAGAACCCCATAAATAAAAATTCTTAAGGATTCTTATAATTATTTTTAATAACCTTAATTTATGGGGTTCCACAAAAATTATGGATCTCACAATTACTTATACATATATAATATATACATATATATAAGGCATATATTTAAGAACTACAATGAAAAGAATCTTCATTAGAAATGTTCTTAAGAAGCTTTGTTGAAGTTCTTATTAGTATAAAATTATTATTGTTGATGTAGTATATTACATAAAAGAAAAAAATATTTAACTTTGGTGAAAAATCACTAATAATAAGTCCACATGTAAGAGCATCATTAACTCCAAAAATTCTTAGCACAAGTTTTTAGGAATTTTCTATTTTATTTTTTTTGTCTGAAAAAACAAAATAAATAATGTGAACCAATTGCAGACTTCTACGTGTCGATGGACCCCGCGAACATTCAAGAGCCAACCTTAAGAACACCTCTTACGGAAGAGGTAGAAGAGACATCTCTTGAGATTTAAGTGGGATCTGAGATATTTTTAATCATTTTTTGGCTAAGATTGCGTTGAGGGTGCTCTAACATTTGAGTATCTCAAGAGTTTCTTGTGCAATCTGTTCTGTGAATCAGTTATACCATTCTCTCTCTAGTTTTTTTTTTACTAGAATTTAACCCGTACCCCCATGCGGCTTGTTGATTTAATTTATGTTCAACGTAAACTCATAAATCGTTTGTTGTATAAGAAAATTATATATTTTTTTATGTTTAGTAATTTACATATTAAATAAAATATATTATTTATAATATAAATGTTTAACAATATTTTTTATTTGTACATAATATTATATTATAAATTTCATAACTTGATGCAATTTGATGTAATTTTAGTGTTCATATATTAACATATTATTTTCAATTTATTTTAAAATGAAACAACATACTAAAAATTATTTTTTCATTAGTTTTCGTTGAGTTATCATTAATTTTATGATATTTTGTTTTCTTGAAAATTGAACTCTCAAAATTTGATATTTGATTAAATTAAATAATATAATACTATATTTAAAATTATTTATATAATATATATAACATATATTTTAGTTTGTGTTTTAATTTTCACCACAAAATAAAGAAAAAATATTGTAGTTAGTTAATTTAAATTGATTTGAAATGCAATGGTAGAATCTGTAAATAACAATAAATACAAAAGAATTTTTTTTTAATTTATTGTAAATACAATAACTAAATGTAGAAATAAAATAAAGTACTTAATCTCTTATCCAGGCTTCCAAACAATTCTCATTTATTCTACTATGTTAGATAAACAATTAAATATCATAGATTACATTATATAATTTATAATACACATATAAATACATATGATACTACAAAAAACAATTCTATAAATAGTTTGAAGTATATGTATATTAGTAGTGAATACAATAAATAATAGATATCAGAGAATTAAATAATCTAAACCATAATATTTCAACTCACTATATATATGTTTGAGAAATAGTCAAATCTATAATTTTGAAAAATTACAATAATTTTGAATGAAAAAGTGATATTATTGTTGAGTTATCACTTTTAACAATGATTAAATCCTACTATATATTAATCATCCTACATATTAATTGAGAAGTCATTTAATTGGCTTTTAGTGATATGTCATTCATAGAGGAATTCTGCAATTATTTTGTTAATTTGATTGGTTGATATTTTTTCTTTTTTATTTAGTTAATTCAACTTCAAAACTAAATCAATAGATAACTTCTATCAATATCCAAACAAATCATATTTAATATAAATAATAATAACACACATATATAAGGAAATTGTAATATCAATGCTCGGATTTGTGTCATAAATTATTTTGTGCGTTTACAAAACTTAAACATTTTAAATCATTTTTTAAGAAAAAGAGATTGGAAAAGTTTCTTTGTATGTTATATATCACTAACTACTGATTATGTTTTATTTTTAAAACATGTATATATAATTTAATTTTAAAGTAAATGTTAAACTAGTTTTATATATTAAATAAAATACCTTTTCATCAACAAATCTGTGAAAAGCTATATCGATTGTAAAAAAATATTTTTAAAACATATTTAAAATAATCTGTTAAGAACTTTTTGTAAAAAACTTTTTTGCATGTTAATTTGGTAACTACAATTAAAATAATTTTAGTAGCTCATAGTTTTTTTTGTTACTTGTGTATCTTATAGATAATCACATACAAAAAAATAAGAATAATAGTTTAGATCTAACTTACAAACCATATCAATTATGTATGTGTGGTGTGTCTAACTGTTTTCATTTATCTAAATTACTTAATTGAAACTTGTTCACCAAAATTGTTTAGTTATTTATAGCAATTTTTTTTGTATTTTTGACGTTAAATAATTCACATGGTGCTTCTAAGTCATATAAGCCGATGGAATTATTTTGAAATTTCAGAAATTATTATCATGTACATATAATCTTAAGAAAATATTATTTGTGATATTGTACATATATTAGTTTTAGAAATATTATTAAATGTATAAATGTAATGTAATATTAGATTGAATGATATTCAGAAAACTTTATTATATGAAGTATTAATTAGGAAATGAAATTTGTAGCATACATTAATAATTTCTTAATTTGTTTGCTATAGATGCTGATAAAATCTCATAAAATATTAATATTAATATTTTATATTTTAAAGAGTCATAAAATACTGAAAATAATCAGTATATATAAATTTACTTATTTAGAATATAGATAAGCAAAAAATCATATTAATTTTGAAAAATGAAATATTATATTGTCAAAACATAACAATATTATTTTAGATTAGGGTTTAAGAAATATTTGTATCCACGAATTCGCAGGTAAACACCTAATCCTCATGTATATTTGAGAAGTCATTCAAGTGATTTATATTTATGTGTTTCTCAAAGAATATTTTTCAATAAATTGTCTTATTTTGATTGGTAATTTTGGAACTAATTAATATCATTTTGCAAATGATCCAAATAATACGAAACATAATGATTTATAAAAACTAACTTTGGAAAATCTAAAGAGTATAACAAAAATTATTATAATCCAAAATTCATAAGATATAATAAAATATATTCATATACAACGAATTAAAATAAAAAATTTGTTATATTAGAAGTTCAAATAGATTTACACTTAATATTTTAGTTTCAAATAAAACTAATATTTGATTTTGAATAATTAAAAAAGTATTTTAGTTTCATCAAAATATAATATGATATATTTTTATAACGTAAATGTACCCGTAAAATTTTGGCAGCCACCTAGTTTGTAGTAAAATAATAAAAGAAAAAATAAATGTAAATCTCTTATGGGGTTTTACCCGATAGGGTTGCTCTTATGAAGAGTTCATAATGTAATTCTTTTAAGATATTCATCCCTCTTTCTTTCTCGTTATTATATTTTTTCTATTGTTAATTGGACATTTTATGGAAATCTCCCTTTAAAGATGTTCTAAGATAAAACGATGGACCGGTATAGACCTTTTTCTGGATGCATTTTCTAGGTCAGTTGCATGACTTATATAATTGTTTTTTTGTCAACTTATATAATTATTTTTGCATAAACAATAATAACTTGATCACATTCATTTATTCAACTGACTGCTTAATTATTTCCTTGTGTCCACTATTATATTAGTTTCCAGATTTCGCGATTATGACAATCATATAGTATTTGCTTATCCATATTCATATCCTAAAAGGAAATTAGTAATAGTTTGTTAAAGTAATAAATAAAAAATTGTAATCATTATTATTTGAGAAACAGCGTGTATACAATGTCTTATTAGCTCACGCACAATATATAAATGTAAGAAGGTTGGTTCTTTGTATGCCAAATTAAATTCACTTTTAAAAATGTTATTTTTTAAAACATAAATTAAAGAGTCAATTGACTGAATATACTAAAAGAACTTAGATATTATTAGGGATTTACCTTACACAGCAAAACTTTGGAGGAAAAAGTGAGAATGGAGTGAGCAAAATGAGAGAAAAAAAGTACTGCCAATAGTGTATTTAGGTAGATGAATTGTATGGGTAGAGAGTGCAAATTATCTAAATTAAATAAACTGATTTTTGGATATTGAGAACTCCTATGGTTTTTAAGAAAAAAAAATTACTATGGTTAAAATATCCATAACTTGCACAATCTTAAAAAGCATAAAATAACTTCCACAGTTTTTTTTATATTAACATTAATAACTCTCACGGTCTTTCAATCAATTATACTGAAAATTTAATTACAAACAAACCCATGTATTT
The DNA here is from genome assembly GCA_932364175.1 of Eruca vesicaria subsp. sativa. Lineage (NCBI taxonomy): Eukaryota > Viridiplantae > Streptophyta > Magnoliopsida > Brassicales > Brassicaceae > Eruca > Eruca vesicaria. Next base: position 16,801 of record CAKOAT010180266.1, read on the forward strand.
AAATAACGTAAAAATCAAAAGATTAACTAAACTATTCCCCCTTACCCGTTGAACTTTATTATATTTTATTACGCTCAAGCTTCATGATCGATTGTTTGGCCCGTTATATGCGTCTTTTATGCAGTTTTCTTTATTTATTTTTAAACAATGTTTCTCTAACCTGGTAATCAATAAATTACAAATGATATGTTGACAAAAAGGGAAAAGATTTTATACATTGTCATACAAAATTGATGACCAAATGTGAACAGCCTACAACAAATAGATTCGAAACTGAGCTTTCCGAACAAAATGTATTGTTACCAATTAATATTACTTCCCTTGTTTCATAGTATAAGTAGTTTAAAATAAATTTCTTTGTTTTAAAATATAAGTAAATTTTATAGTTTTAGGTAAATTTTCTTTTTTTGGATATAGTGAGATCAATCAAATAATATAACTTATTTATGATTGGTTTAATTCTATTTAATATATCAAATGCTATTTAAAAAAAAAATTCACTTAATTTTTACCAGTTCAACTAAGAGTGTGATAGGTTAATAAAAAAGAAAAAGAGAGTAAATGAAAAAGTGAAATTAAGGGTGTGATTGGGAAATTTAGTGTAACCTAGCGTAGCAAAAATATATAGGGATTAGGAGTAAAATACTTAAGAGTAAATAATTAATAAAATAAAAACAAAAGGTGAAACTGAGTGCAACTTTCTTCCTCCATAAACTCTATAAGGTACAAAAAAAATGTTTTACCACCAAATATACAGTAAGGACTTGACTAGTTCCCATCACCCGCAAACGTAACTTTTACGGTTGATAGCGGTTGTTGACGTTTTGCAACAATAAAAAAAAAGTTATAAACCGTTTAAAATCGCTCTGAATCTTTAAAATTCAAAAGCTGATTCCAGCTAGCGTTTGCAATTGTAGGCAATTGCGGGAGAAATTTTTTTTTTTTTCAAAAAACTATATAAATATAAAAATTAAATTTAAATTAAAATAATTGAAATACCAAAATATTTCTTAAAAATTAACAGTATTTTTATCAATAAAAAATATATTTATTGTAAAATATGATTTTAATATTTTGATAATTATATATAATATAAATATTGTTAACTTATTATTTAACCGCTGCTGTATTTGGTGATAAACCAGTAATAAGTATCATGCAAATGCAACAATTAACCGTTGAACCAGTCGTATAAATCTCTTACTAACGCTTAAAACCGTAATCTCTCATATCCACATATGCCCGCAATCGTTTCGTTGTAACCAGTCAGATCCTAACTATACTAAAATATTTAAAAAGTTTTTCCATTTGCTTGGTGTAGTTTTAGCTGGAAGCGGAGTAAAGATATTGGTGTAGTTTTAGCTGGAAGTGGAGTAAATATATTTTCAGCTAAAAAGTTATCGCTAATTGTGACAAACAATCACACTAGAAAACTGAAAAAAGTGGACAAATGAGAGGAAAAATATCTGAGGTAAATATATATATCTAGTATAATTCAGAGTAATATTTAGGTCATTTCCAACAATGATAACAAAACACTAAATTTGGTATAAATTATATCCAACAAGATATCAAATTTGATACCATTCCACCAAATTTGATATAAAGTGAATAGTGTTACATCAAATTTGATGTAACACTATCTATCACACCAAATTTTAAAATATATATTTTATTTTACTTAATAATATACTTCAATAAATATTTTTAATTAGTCAAAAATTTATTTAAACCTAAATATAATGTATTATTTGTATTTTTAAATCATTTTACATAATTAATTTTTATTTTATTTTTAATAAATCATTAAATAAGTATTATCATTTACGTCAAATTATTTAAAATAATATATCATAGAAATTTTTAATTTTTACTTTTAAAAGTATAAAATTTTAATTAATATTTTATAAAATATAGAAATCAATACTGTAAGCTAGATTTAATAGTAACTAATTAAATTTTTATATAATACTATTAAATTTGTCAAACATTAAAATATAATTTTTTATAAGTAGTTAAACTTGTATTAATAACTAATAAAAATATTAAAATAAATATATTATTTTGTTATCTACTTTTCATTGTTAATAATTTGTAATTTTGAATATAACTAATATTTTATATAGAGTAAATACATAAAGATATAATATTTGCAAATCAAAAATATGAATGTAAATAAATTTTATAAACATAAACTATAAAATTTAATAAACATAATAGATAAATGTGATAGAATAATTATTTTTCAATTACAAATAATTAAAATTAAATAATTAAATAATATATAATATTATTTTGGTGTTATTGTTAGAGATGATAAAAGAAATTTGACACCAAAACACCAAATTTAATGTAATTTTAACATCAAATTTGATGTTATTGTTGGAGATGTTCTTAGAGTGTTTTTTCCTCTCAGTATACAGTACATAGAGTAAATAATAAAAACTTATATTCCACTTGATTGGTAACATTTTAGTTCAACTTAGAGTAAATATTGATCTGGAATAAACTTTTACTCTATTAAAACATTTCAGTCACACTCTAAAAGTACCTATATGATGAAACAGAGGAAGTATATATTGTACAAAAGATAACTGCTTATCTTTGTTGGTGCATGCTGATTTGCTTTCATTACGTTTCAGAAATAAATAAAAACGTTAAAAGTCCAATTGTTAATAACATACCAGATTCGTGTAGTCACTAGTAACCACCACCATATTCTTTGTGCGGTTGATCGCACACAACTACAGTCATTCTCTAGTTCCTTTATTGATATATATCTGTAAACATTAACATGATCTATAAAATACTAATACTGGAAAATGGTTAACGGCTTTAAACACAAGATTTAAAGTTAGTTTAACCTATCATGCCATTTTTTTTCTTTCTAAAATCGTAGTGACCACTGACCACTCTCTTCCACCAAGATCCAAGGATTGCAAAAATGAATTTGTGTGGAAGTTAAAGCTTCAATTATTAGTGTCCTGGAATGAACAATATAGTACTAGTATTATATAAAATGAAAAGAAGATCCCCAATTTGTACAGACAGCTTTTGTAGCTTCCGATGAGCAAATCATTCGTCTCGGGACGTACACAGATTATATCTTCCGACATCACTATCTTCTAAAGTCAAAAAAGTTTTGTCTTGTCTCATAATCATTTTCTTCTACTCTTTGGATCCAAACCCCATTTTATCTCATTTCATTTACATTTTGCTGCTCATAATAAGGTTTCAATTTCAGTTTGCACACAAAAGACAATCATCAGTAACATTAATGCCAAGCATACATTAACGATTGTTTTATTATTTATTGTTAACAAAACAAGGATTAAAAAGCCTGCATAGTTATGTGTGTAAGAAAGCTTTTGGTCTTGTAGTGTTCAAATTAAACATGAGAATTGTCTTCTCATGATTGTCTTTATCAACCCCAACTCCCAAGCTAATTTCTCATAAAATGGAAATATCAGAGAGTAAAATCACATAAATCAAAATATTACCTACTTGTACCAAAATATATGTCTACACACACAGAAATGAATATGTACAAATGGATCCATCTCAAACTCAAAACAATTTTCTCTTGATTATGTTTCGTTTCTCAAAACATGTCTGATATTTTTAATAATGATTCATTCAACCCATAGATCTTGTTGTAGAGAAGCTAAGCTATGATTATACGATGGACAGATTTGCTAGTGACAAGAAGACGCAGCATGATGAAGGACACCGATCCGCGCACAACAAGTGTCCATGAGAAGTGAAACAACTTCGCAACACTTCGAGTTTCAATATGGAAGAGAAGTTATTTTTGTTGGGGCCAAAAGACAAGGAGGAGACAAGGAGTTCAGTGGGTCCCATTCTTTGATGATTGGGTAGGAAACATTTTGTGGGCCATCACTTGTCTCTTTGTCCCTCCCCGTGAATCTTCTCATTGGTTGGCTACCTCAGAAAAACTCCTGTGGGGTCCCATCACCATTCATATTACCACTTTCTTCATTAATTCACACTCCACAAAACTCTTGTACAAAACTAGTTAGTAGTAGTGTATAAAGTAACCACTAGTTTCTACTTTTAAAGATCCCATTAGTGAGTCCTAATCAAATGAGACCACAAAGCTCTACAAAGAATCAACTCCAAGTATCCTTCTTTTAGAAAGCAATAATTATAGCTTAGATGACACCAAAACATGGCCTGGCCATACATATAATCTGAAACTAACCCCAAAATACTATACTTCTACAATATGTTGTGTCATGTTGACTGGCCTGGTAGTACAACCTTTTAGTCAAAGTAGCTGTCTCATGCTATGGTCAGCTTTCAGCGCTGGTAACTTCTCCAGGTTGTGACAATCTCCTACGACTTTACTTGGAAACAGAACATCAAACGAAATGTATGAATCCAGATAACATAGAAACTTATATATATATATATATATATTATTTGCGAAGTGATTTTTCGCAATGGAGCTCCCACGTTAAAAGTTGGAATGGTTAATATCGTTTATACCATTAATGAATAAAATATATAAATAAGCTAAAAATAAAAACGAATTTAATACTTATTTGATTAGATAAATGATGTAAATTAATAATAATGATAAGAATTATCCATAATTTAAATATATATTTAAAATAAAATAAAAAGGTAAGTCTCATATATATTGTGTTGTTATCCGGAAAATATCTATACTATTATTTGCGAAGTGATTTTTCGCAACGGAGCTCCCACGTTAAAAGTTGGAGTGGTTAATATCGTTTATACCCTTAATGAATAAAATATATAAATAAGCTAAAAATAAAAACGAATTTAATACTTATTTGATTAGATAAATGATGTAAATTAATAATAATGATAAGAATTATCCATAATCTAAATATATATTTAAAAATAAAATAAAAAGATAAGTCTCATATATATTGTGTTGTTATCCGGAAAATATATTTTTAATAAAAAATCAAAAACAGAAAACACATAAATAAATATTCATAAAGTAAAATTTTTAATTGTATATAATTCAAAAAATAAAATTGAAAAAGTATAATACGTAATTATTTTCAAATTAAAATAATATAATAATAGAATATAATGATATATATTCGTGAAGTTATTTTTCGCTTCTAAACTCACACTTTAAATTAAATTTATGTTTATATTTTATATATTTAAACCTTAAACATGAATTAATCATATAAAATAAAAGATCATTCAAAAAAAAGAAAATATGTGTTTGACAAAAATAAATTCAAATATATTGTATTATTATCTAAACTAATTTTATTCTTTCTGTAAGATCAATTTTTGAATGTATATTTATCGATTCAATTTTTCAAATTGAAAGATAAATTTTATATTTTTTTATCAATTAAGAAGAAATGAAATAGACTTTTGATTTTTCAAAATTTTAAAGGAAAAAATAGATATGTTTTTAATTTTTGAATAACTTTATCAATGTAAAAAATTTTAATGTTTAACTCGAATTATTTAGATGCAAATTATCATTTATTTTGATGATTTTTTAAATTGACTTAAATATAATTAAACCCGCATGTGTGGATAAAACACCTAGTTAAAATTACAGGAAATGGAGAATGAAGTTGGTGTAACTGAGCGATTTTAAATCTTTCAGCATTCAAGACAAAACCATCATTGAAGCATTTGGATCATTCTTAGAGACTCTTATTTTGCGGTACTCTTCTTCCTTCGTGTAAATAGTCTGAAGCTGTGAGTTTCTACCTGGTGAACTAAAGTGGAAACTACGTACTTGAGTCAAAGAAATATCTCAGCATAAGGCTAAGGTAAGTGAAAATGAGGAACATATTAAGATCAGCTTTGGAAGTATCATCAGAGTTAGATAAGTCAGTTTTTGATCTTACAGATGCCACATATAACTGCAGATGCGACACAACAATAAACTTATAGTACTAATTAATAACTTTATGGTTGAGCCAATCATATGGTATTTCAACTACAATTATTAAAGAAATTATCTGAAAGAATAAAAATATTCTAAGGCCTAACCTTGCTGTTGAGTTTTTCCTCGATGGATTCCACCAAACCGATGTTGCTCGTCAAAAATGGCAATACGTAATTAAGACGACTCTATCTTTTCAACGGGCTGCCAAAACACTATCACCCACTAAATTTGATTCTCTAATAGTCCTGTATCGTGCTTGCTAAATCAAGCCCAAGCTTCATAAGTTTATCACAGGAAGAGAACTAAAGACTTATGCGGCAATATAACAAACATGTCTACTACCTAGTACTGAAAATAAAGAGCTAGCTCTTACTCCCCTGCACATAAATTGCATAGAGTTCAGAAACGTGGACACACAAGGTAATACCCAATACATGAAGGTTACCGGTGCATAACAGTCAGACAACAAGAAACACAAACACACGAAACTAAACGGTTCAAAAAGATAAAATATATGAATTCAAGTTCCAAGAGAAACCATTACACACAACATGACCACAGAGTAACAGCAAATGGAAAAGAGAGAGAGAGGGTTAAACGAAAACTCATAAGAGACATCATACAATACGCAGAACAATCAATGGTTTGCTGCTAAACAACTTGAGTATCTTTTTTTTTTGCTTCTTCTAACTAAGAGACTGCAGAGGAAACGCCGACACATCTGGAAGCACAGATACTATCACTCCTCACTAGACAAGCAGACCGTTTAACCGGAGTTGCTGCTGCTGCTGCTCCTTTGTCTACTTGTTTTGTCTTCTGTGATGACACCCCAGTCTCTTTGTTTGGAGTCTGTGGAGGTGTAAACACCACTGAGGACGCAGACAGTTGGGCATGAACAGAATCAGCACCTTCGTCCTCTGATGAGCACACCCGTTCTCTGCAACAAAACCAAAGCTGTTTATATAACCTGATCCGCTTAAGAACTGATGCCTGGTTCTGTCTCAAGAAGTAACTTACCTGGGGAGTGAAGTGTACTTTCTCTGGATAGGTGGGGAGTTGCGTTCCTCTTCATCGTCCTTGTGATCTTCGAGTCTGGCAAACTCTTGTTTGAACTGATCAACTCCGCTGGTTATCAAAATTGATTCAAACAAATCAGACAAAATATTATTTTATAAGAATAACCAAGTTTACATTCAGAAATTATGTCGAACCTCGGGTACATAAAATGAGAGTTGATGTTCTCTTCTCCTTGCAGATACTCTTGCAACATCTGTGGATGGTACTCTAAAATCTGTTTCACATCCATAAAGAGAACCAACTCAAATCACATTTCAATCACAAAACATATGATTCATCAAAATGTCTTTTACTTACCTCTCTATACATGAGCTCCCTCACATCATCACGAGTCAACTTCCTCCTTTCAAACTCAAACTCGAGCTTCGAGATAGGTTGCCTCGAAGGTTCATAGTCCACATTTGCCAATCCTTGAAAATACGGATCAGCCAATGCCTGAAGAAGGAATCAAACCAAAGTATCAAGAATCATCAAAACAAATAAAAAAATAAATTGAGTTTCAGTGTTTTCTTCTTCTTACCTCTTCAGCAGAGGGACGGTCCTTAGGGTCAAAAGCAACCAAACGCTGAAGCAACTTCAGCGCCACAGGATCGATATTTGGGAACTTATGAGTGAAAGGAACAGGATCCTTTCGCCTCATGTTACTCAAATACTTTCTAGCCTTCTCATTCCGAATCTACAGTGTCATTATAAACAGCCTCATGACACACAATACTTTATAAAACTTGCAAACCAAAGCAAGTTTTTCTCGGAGGGAGAAGCCTCTGTATTGCGATTTAGCTTCCAGGAAATATAAGAAACAAAACAAACCCTGGAGAGAGTCACTGGCGATGGAGTTCCAAGCAGATCCGTGACGAGTTCAAGCTGATGCACAACGTTTTTGCCAGGGAACAATGGTTTTCCTGTTAGCATCTCAGCGAATATGCAGCCAACGCTCCACATGTCAATGGCTGGCGTGTACTACAAAAACATAACAATTCCATAAGCGCACACATCGAATCATCTTTAAGCATGAGACCTTATATGAAAAGGGAACAAGAATTTACGTTGGAGTAGAAGGAACCACAGAGCTCTGGAGCACGGTACCATCTTGTAGCAACGTAGTCCTTGCAAAAGAACATTACACGAATTGGTTACTTAGCAGAAGTACTTAGTGCATTTGAAGTCAAATACGTTAAGACATACCTCTCTGTTACAGAACAATAACTCTCTGCATATTACAATCTTTTAAAGAACTAATCAAATTTTCAACTGTAATAATGTTTTAAATTCGATCTAGGCGGCGCCAGTTCTCAACTGAAATAATGTTCTAAAATTCGGTCTAGGCGTCCACTTAGTAGGCAAATCGTGTATTAACAAAATTATTTTTTCAAATAGATTTTAAAAAGTCGGTCTAGGCGTCTGCCTAACTATGTCTTAAACATTAGTCTGTAAGAGAGATGGATATAGATACATACAGTCCAGAAAACGGCAGAAGGTGAATCAGTGAAGGAGACACGAGCAAGTCCTAAATCACAAATCTTGATCTTGCAATCAGCATTAGCAAGGATGTTCTTAGGCTTCAGATCTCTATGGAAAACATGCGCTACACACACACAAAACAAGGAGCCAAAAGATCATAAGAACACTGTGTTAAAGAGCTATACACACAGGGTTGAGAGTCAGGGGACCAAGAAAACTTACCTGAGTGCATGAATTTTAAGCCACGAAGAAGTTGGTACAAGAAGAATTGATGATGCTGAGGAGTGAGGTCATCATTTACCTTTAAGACATGGTGAAGATCCGACTCCATCAACTCAAACACAACATATATATCTTTAAACTCCTTCCGACAAGGAGGCAGCATGATATGTTTGATCTCCACGATGTCCGGATGTTTCAGAAGCCTCAGAAGCTTGATCTCCCTGAGTATCCGAATCGCATCAGAGACGTGTTCAAAGACATTAGTCATCTTCTTGATGGCCACTTTGCCACCAGTGTGTGGACATTCAGCAGAAGCAACAACTCCATAGCTTCCTTTTCCGACAACTTCTTGGATCTGATATTGGCTTGCTTCACCATACTCTGTGAAAAACTCTTTCTCTAACATGATGATGGTTCTGTTTTAACAAGATTCAATCATTAAGATAAAGAACCAAACACATAGAAGATTGTGTCCGCTAAATGTATCTGATCTAATTTAACAAATCAATAAGAACAAACCCAGAAACATCCGATCTAATGCTATATCAAGAACCCTAACTTAGAAATTAAAAAGAGGGAAAAGTGAAGAAAAAAAGACAGACCTTTTTGATTAATCTTTGGAAGAAGGAGAAGCTGTAACGAAGATTGATGAATGTCTGAGATTCAAAGAAGGGGGCACACGCGATTATATTTATATAAATAAATAATATGAACCGAACAGCGCAATGTAGCTTTCGTGATAACTTTTGTTTTTAACCCACATTTTAAATACCGACGATTTTAATACCTTTTTTTTTAATTATTGATTTATTTTTACGAAACGCGTTTGTTTTAAAGTTTAGATAAAACAAAAAGACAACAAAATCCTGAAAATGAATTTTTTTTTTTTTTGCTGACAGAGGATTACAGGAAGAGAAAAACTCATAAACAAGCTGAAGTCACTGTAGAAAAAAGAACAACGGAATTAAAAATAGGAGGAAAAAAGTTTATAAAACTGTGAGCCCATATCTTATCTTATCTTTGATTCCCAAATTTCACGGAGTAATGGAGAGAAACATATGAGAGAGAAAAGATAAGATGCTGAGTCATGGACGACACGGCTCGTCGCCGATCTGTCTTTTTTTCATTATTTCATTTCTTTTTCATTATTGTGCATATTTAAAAGATGACCTATACATAAAGTGATAAAGAACATTTCGAGCCACACAAAACTTATAGAATAGTGCTCGTTGTTGTTACCCTGTAATATTTTTATTATTTTGGAGATTAACTATTTTGGAGATTAACTATTTTGTACAAAAGTCAGTATTCATAATTATTTTTGCAAGTGGTAAGCTTTCATAATCATTTACTCTTAAATAAATCAAAGCGTATCTACACTTTCTACGCCATACAATCTAATTACAAAAGCAAGTTACACAAACCAGTTGACCTCACTCGACAATGACAATTTATAAAAAAAAGCAGCTGTCTTAAGGACTTCCTAGTTTGACAGAAGAGAATGTACGGAACATGATAAGGACATAAAATCATATAGTACATTCATATAGTTTTATTTATTTAATTTGACATTAAGTTTATAAGCATTTATCCAGATGACATAATTTTAAGTTATCAAATGTTTTGGGGACATTTGATATTTGGGGAATAAGCAACTCACTATACGTAAGATGACAAATGGGTCTACAGTCTACAAGTATTGAGGCCTCCATGTACTGTATTCGACTATATCTATACTATTAAAGCTGAAGTACAAAAAATTTGTGTTTGGAAATATGAATAGATATTTAAAATTATAATGATTGGAAACAAGGATAGCCTACAAATCTAATGGGCCTGAAATTATTATTGTTTTTGGGTTTCTATCATTGATATTATTTTATTTCTGAAAATTAGTTATACATATATGTATTCATGTTTTAAATGTATTTAAAATAAATCAAGAATAATATATTTTATTTATATAATTTATATTGACTATTGTTATAAATTTTTAACAGTGATATACTAGCCTTTCAATTCTCCATTAAAAATTAACTTAAAATTTGAATAAATTGTTTAATGTATATAACTTTGCACCAAATTAAGCAAAAAAAAAATTTATAAACTATTAATAAAATGTTTACGGATCACAATATTTTGCGACGCCCCTGTTACACAATACAGTGATGAAATACAATGTTTAAATAATGTACTATTACTTAGTCAAATCGAAACTATTAGATTGTAATTTTTGAAACGTTTATATATACCATAAAAACAAATACCCGTCCAGTCGGGCGGGTTATGATTTAGTTCTAACGTTAAAAAGGGAAACTAAAGTATTTACAAGTTGGGTGTTTGGCTTGGTTGAGGTGTGGTTGGTGGTGGGACACTTGGACTTAATGACATCACGTTAGCTTGTAGGTGAACCTAAACGAGGCTGGCTGCGACAAGCATACTAATTGCACCGCCAATAACAAGGCCTTCTGGACCCAGTACGAGAGACACTCAAACAATCTGTCCGACTTGTAGGTCTACCTTCTTCATTCATCAAATAAAATCCACGATAAATTGATTTAAAAAGAAAAATCCACGAAAAGTTTAGAATCTCAAAACGTCCCTACAAAAACACAATATAATGTTTAGTTTTCAAGATTCTAAAACCTCGAATATTAAAGAAAGTCGTGTTATAGCGGGGTGACAAAGAGTAACTGAAGAATATGGGGTTTTAAATAAATTATCGTATGGACGTAGGAGATAAATGAACTGAAAAGGTGTAGAAAATATAAAGGATTCATTCATAAAAGAGTATCAGACACAAATGGTTTTGTCGCAGGACAACACATAACTTGGGCTAAATGATGCATATGCTTTTAATCAATTTAGGGGCTACTTAATATATAAATGTTTAAATGTTAAATTTTAGGGGCTAATACAAATATTTTCGCTATACTAAAGACCAACCTCAACATTATAAAAAATGTTTTGAAACAATGTTCTGCCAGCAAATAAAGAGAAATAGATAGAATTTGAATCAGTTTTGAGATTGGACCAGTAGAGCACCATTATCCAAGAATATTTTCCCAAGAATGTCTAACTAATTTAATAATACTATTTTGTGTAGTTTAATTAAATTTTTTAATTTAAATCATAAAAGTTAATAAAACCAATAACAAACAACATGTGTAAAAATTATGTCTTTTTTTATTTAAATTCCCCTCAGAGAACTATTTGTTTCTGTGACACCACTTTTTCTAATCTTATATAATAAAGGAGACTTTTCTCCCTTCTCCCGCATCCACCTCAGCAACAAAGCATGGGGCATTTTATTCCACGTGTCCACCCTTAATCCTGGGCCTTCGTGGGTTTTTAGTTGATCAATCATCGGCAGTTGGTATAATAAAGGAGATTTTTCTCCCTTCTCCCGCATCCACCTCAGCAACAAAGCATGGGGTATTTTATTCCACGTGTCCACCCTTAATCCTGGGCCTTCGTGGGTTTTTAGTTGATCAATCATCGGCAGTTGGGTTGAGGAAACACTGAAGCCCGTTTATGGTTACTCCTTCGATCTAGGGTTTGCGCTTCCTCCTTCACCAAATGTTTTGCAGAGTAAGAAACCATCAATTATCAGAGGCTTACATCGTTTCATATTGATCTCCTTAACTCCTCTGCATTCAATCCGGCTTCTTGAATTCCCAGAGAGGCTGAGAAGAGCGAGGACTATGTATATAACCCCTCAGCGAGTCATGAACTTCACACCTTCACAAAAAAACAAAAAAAGTAGTATATCTCTTTGTGTTTTTTGACTTCTGATTCCTTTGTTATCAATTATCATATAGATTTGTTGATGCTAATCTTTTTTGTGGTTTGATTCATAGCTCTTCACTCGAGGAACTGAGCAGTCCTTCTGAATGCTCTTAAGGTCAGTTTTATTCAGATGAAGCAGAGATTTTTGGGTTCACTTCAGGAGTTTATTTTACCTATTAATTTGAACTCCATGATATGTTTCTATCTAGGATGTAATTGTCCGTAAAAATCTGTATTACTCTTATCCACTCAAAAAGCTCAATTTTTACTCTATCTAGGATGTAATAATATGTGATACCCCCGTTGTAAAGCTCTTTGTGCGTTCTACAATTCCAAAGGTTTTAGCTTTTGTTGGTGTACTTATTACTTATGTTATAGCCTCTGTAGTTTGGTATTGACAGAGATTGATGTAACTTGTTTTTTTTTCAGAGCTATATGCAGCAGTACGATGATGTTGGACTGTCTACCCTTGGGGGGGGTATATATGTTCTTAATTTCCGTCTCCTATACATGTTTCTTTTTATATTGAGACTAATAGTGTTTCTACTGATAATCTCTTCAGTCATAAGAATGTGCAGCCACTGCAAAAGGTGTTACTGTTACTATTTAGAATCAAAGGCAACACAATAGAGAGTCAAGATACATGTCAGTGAAGACTGAAAGTGATTTTTTATGTTTACATACTTTCTTGAATTTAGTTAAGGTTGTTTAACGTTTTCTTCTTATTCTGATCATCAAAGTTGTGATTTTCTGCTACATTTTGTTCATGATAGTCTTTTGTCTCTTAGTACTATCTGAGATTCCTGGACCCAAAAAAAAAACCTTAAAGCATTCGTTGACATGGAAAGGGAAAAGTGAGAGCCTTTAACATAATGCAATAATTTTACCTTCAATTTAAGTAACATTTTGTTGCTTTCAGGAAGATTCTTATAAGAGTTTTCTTTTTGTGGCAGATATTGGAGTCCAGTAGATGTATATGTCAGTGGTACCGAGCATGATGTTTTACGCTTACTAGGTTTTGACACAAGGTATTGTCCTTTTAAAGAACTTTCTTTTAGATTTCTCTTGATCAAAACTGCAGATCATGCATCATCGCATGTACTATATGACATTGATGACTAAAGAACCCTTCAAGTGTGTTATAGATCAAGGAATCATCTTTGGGGAGGTCATTATACAGCCTGAAAGAACCAAGAACGAAACTATGAATCTGCAGATACTGAAGATACGGTTAAACGAATCTATGGAGATGAAGTATGATTCTTCTTCTTTCTTATTCACTAACTAAAACCGATTTTCACTCTTCTGGAAGTTCTTTAATGGTATATAGGTTATGAAGTCTCGAGCAAAAGCAGAGGAAGGCTCGTCGATACTGGTGATGTTGTTTCAGAGTTTGGTGCATATCCTCTACGTTTGTACGACATGTTCATTGAACCGTTTAGGTAACACATCAATCCCACATTTTTTTCATTTTAACGCTTTCTCTACGTTTACATTGAAGGTGTGCATCATTTCTTTGCACCTAGAGCTGTTCCCTGATGGTTTTGGCAAATACAAAGGTCCAATTGCCAAGTACATCTCCCCAATTAGAGAATCATAGGGCCCACCTTTGCACTGCATGTAAGTCATAACAAATTCTTTCTCGCCTCCTGGGTCTTATTAAATAGCAAACTACTTACAATGTTAACTGTTTTTCTAAAGGGTTTAGGGAAACAATCCTGGGAACTATATGTCTGGAGCAAGATGTGCTTCTTGCAAGTATTGTGTCGTGACTCCTCCCACAGATACACTCATCCTCCTGAAGCTAAAGACCAGACCATTGGACCAGCAAGTGCTGTGCAAGCAGCCTCATACACCGACCAGGTGGAGTCCAATAGTGAGAATGTTAATGATCCACAAGGATCGCCACCAAGAAACCTATCCAAGAAGGCACGCAAAGCTTAGTTTCCAGCATGGAGCACTATAGAGAAACAAATATATTGTTTCTTACCATGCATGCAGTCACTGCACTCACATTATGTTTTTCCAAATAAGGGTTAGGACTTGGGACACTTAGTCCACCATAAAGTTTAAACATTTCTCTTTTTTTTTTTGGTTTTGTTTCGTAGTAACATTTTGCTTTTGTGATATATAACATATATTAAACTTCCAGTAACTTTAAATAATGACCCCTCTAGAACTTTTATTAAAACTTATAGTTATTATAATATTTTTTTTGGTTGGTTAAACAGATGATTTATCTAGCACATAACAGTCGTGAAATAGAAAGGAACACATCTTTGATATAACTTATACCAACATTAGAATGGGTAACTGAGAAAGAAGTTAAACCGCAATAGGCAATGGCTTGCAGAAACCTACAGCACTCTCATTACCATTACTCCAAGAATTATTGGTTGTTATGGCCAAAATCTGCAGTTACTCATGAAATAATATTTGCTATTTTCAGCTAAAATTTGAACACAATAAACGATTTATCCCAAAAGTAGTAATCCCGCGCGAACTGATCAAACCACATCTAATGAATAAAACACAATCAAACGAGACTAAAGAATCATTTTAAAATAAAATGGTAAATATAAAAAATAATGAAAATATAGAATATAACTCAAAATACATGATATGACCTAAAAATACAATAAATAAATTAATTAATTAATTAAAACCACAAAATTTATGGACTTACCTCCTATCTGTGACACAAAATGCAAGTTGAGGGAATTTAATATGAAATTCATGAAAAAACAAACAAAATTAATATATAATAAAATCTAGATTTTTTTTTAGAAAGCTAATAAATAAATAATAATTTTATTTAGTAATTTTATCTAAAACATAGGAATCTCTAGCTAATAAAGTTGTGTGTTTCTTTAATCAAACAAACACAACAATAATGAATTACAATAATAAAATATGAGATAAATGTAGAGTAAATAATTGCAGAAAATCTGAAATATACTACAGTGGTATAAAATAATTGTCATACAATAAAATTAAAATGTAAAAAATAATTGTCATCTATGATACATCACTATTACAATTTATAAGGGGGTTTGTGCCAATTTTCGGTTTTATTTACATACTGTTTTTGATTTCCGTTTTCAAGCAAATATATAAATGTATTTCTTCATTTCCTAATATATTCTATTGTTAGAAAAGGTTCTTACCAAAAGACGAATAAGAAGAATATATAAACAAAAATTCATTACACACATTTTTAAATTCAAATTAGTCTCTAAAACAAAACTTCAAATGTTGTTCTATATACTCTCCACATGGTACTTAACAATATAAATATGTTCTCTAAATAAAACAACAACTTTACTTTATGTTTAAATTCCAACTAAATTAACTTTTCTACAAATATCAGCTTTTTATTTTACTTCTCTTAAATTGATTAGTCACAACCACTTATGCTATTTCATTTTAAACTAAGCAACTTCAAAACAAAGTAATACACTACAGCGCTAATCACTATCAAATAAATAAAAAAATATTAGTTTCATCATATTTTTATTTTTACAATTGAACATGCTTTTTCTACTAAGATTATAAAATGAATTGTAAATTTATTTCAAAATGAATTGTAACAAATCCGGCGCGTAGCGCCGGAATACCACTAGTACTTTTTATTTTTGTAATAACTAGAATCTGTCATAGATTGAAAATACTCAAAATAGATTATAAGAAAATCTTCAACGGGTCATCTCCACTATAAAAGAAAAGAAAAAATAAAAAAAAATTAGGAAAGAGCGTAAAAAAATACTTTCTCCGTTTTAATTTAGTTGCCGTTGTACAGTAAAATTTTAGTTTCAAAATAAGTGTCGTTTTATGATTTCAATGCAAAATTTTTTAAATTTATCTACTTTTCTATTGGTTAAAATGTGGTTAGGTATATATGTAATTGCGTTTTTTTTTAGAAAATATACAAAATTAAATGTTCTTTTAATTTGTGTGTAAAAACTTAAAACGACAACTAAATTGAAACGGATGGAGTATCTTGCAAATGTAACTCTCGGATGTGTTTCTAAAACTATAAAGACAGTTGTTAGTTTGTTTTTTTTTGGCGCAACTTCAACTTTATATTAATCAAACATGGAATACAAGATTATAACCTTTCAAAAATTTTAACCCCACACACAATGCCGAGATCTAATATCACCTAGAAACACTTAGAAAGATCCTACGCTATCCAATCAAATTCGACATTGTATTTTCCACCACGATGAGAACATATTCATTCCACGACCCGAGATGAATCATCTCTTAAACCCCTAATTCGACCTCGAGATACAACGACACTAATAAGAACAAAAAATCAATAAAACACAACCGATTCTGAGCTAAATCCTAACTATGGTCTCCCAATGTTCTGAGTTCAGTCCATGTACCATAGTATCATCACCAAAAAGGTGCATTCCAAATTGAGCTTCTCTTTCTTTGGCCATCACTATCTGTATCCTCAGCCTATAACCGAACATGATCCTGGAATGAAAAATCGGACCTTGACTACGGCAACGAGAACCGAGCACTAGGTTACGGCTTCAAGAGGTGTGTAATTCCTACCACGGGAGCGACTACCAAGCCGTCACCAACGCTGGGATGTAGAAACTCTACCGCGTACAACCACAAAGCCTTCTCCTCTGGTTGACAACTCTATTGTTGAAGAACCTTGCCACGCGTTCTCTCCGGAAACCAAAGAACAAGCCCCTTTCTGCCGTTCGTTTACACCATTCCTCCAATGATCTGAGCGCCGCTGGGGAAGATAAATCCAAGGTGGAAGAGACCTCTACCTCTAAACACGCGTTGTCGCCATGAAGATTTCATCAGAGATCTCGAAAAATGGAAAACCAGATCTGACCCAAACCTTCGGTCCTAAAAGCCGACTCTCACCACCATCGCCCGCCTTAGTTCTCGCTGTCTATCCATAGAACGCCGAGCTCAAACTCCATCAATTGCAGAAGATGTTTCAGAAGAAGATACACAGAAAGACAAGCATCTCGATCTAGGAAGAAAACGAGAGGATGAAGGCAAAGAGACAACGAGATTAAAGGAAGAAGGAGCGGCCGGAGCTAGGATTTGTTGCTGTTATTTTTTTTTAAGAGACGAGAGAGTTTTTTTTTTTACATTGTTTGTTTTGTAGTGATTAAAGTTTTAGAAATATATTAAATTTAATTCATTAATTCTTTTATAGTTAAATATTAATACTTTTGATTGAGAATTGTAAATGGACAACCTCACCGATAACAACATCCACAACTAGAGTTCTTAAGAGGTAGTCATTTAAGAAAAAAAAATAATTAAATAATTAGTAGATTCCATAAAAAATTAAAGATTCAATTTTTAAAATTTTTAAATACGGATTTCTTTTTAGTGAATCTTTACACTATTTGCGGGTTCCCACGACACGTGATAGTTCGCGATTGGTTGATATTTTTGTTTTATTAATCTGAATAAATATTCCATAAATTTAAATCTGAGGACTGTTGGGAATAAAATTACTATAATAATTAAAATATCAAAAAACCATTTTTTATAAGGACTCCAACGGGGTAAAACTGTTGTAGATGCTCTAAGGATACTCTAAGAGTTTTCTTCTCCTACTTTTACATTAGGTGCAACAGCAAGTCCAGCTGAAGTGTTCACTGTTCAGCCACTGACCTATTTATTTAAGAGAGAGTTACCATAAAGGACACAAATCCACTTTCTTACTCATTCAAAGACACAATGTGTATTTAGCACACTTTGTTGTGACAGCTGTAATTTTTTTTTGACTTAAATAATCTTTACTTTATGTAAAGAGAAATGGAAGTGAAAGTGTTTCTTTTAAAAAGGCAACCATGAAGTCTAACTATAGGAAGACATGTTATCCGGTTGCAATTAATGAAAAAAGATTTATAAAAAAAGATAGATATATATAAAGAAAAAAGTAGGTATACAATACATCAGATGAACCAGAAATAAAATCTCACAAACAAAACTAAAGAACATTGCTAAAAACACACACACACAATCTATGAAAATAAATTGATTAGAAAAATAAAATAAAAAAACGAGTACTGACCATCTATGAAGAGATAATAGACATAGATCCAAGGCAGCTACTTTGAGCTCATCCACGTTGAATCCCAAGCTCATCCATGAGAAATCACGAGGTCATCCACGCTGAATCTCCACCGCAGTTTCCTGAACTCAGTCATGTGGACAAAGCAATTGGTGGACAAGATTGCTGTGGTTAGTAGTCAGATTGGGGTTCACATGTGTATTGTGGATAGGGCTCTCATGGTTAGTGTGATTGTTGTGGTGGTCGGGTGTATTGTGGAATGGACTCTCGTGGTTTGGGAGAGTATTGTTGTGGTCAATAGTGTTGTGGTTAAAGCTCTGTGGTTGACCAAAAAACGATTTGCTATAGCTGTTCTTTAACCAACTTCCGAACAATCAAAGGAGATTGCGATATGGTGATTCCCACGGTGAAGGAGGAGCTTGTCATGGCTGTAGATTCCGATGTGAGCTTGTTGGCGAAACAACAGAGGATGTGGAAGATTCCCATTGTTGTAGAGAGTAGAGTACCAGAAAATCGTATTTGAATACTAACCTTCCATATATTCTAAGTTCTGCGGAGGTTGAAGAGAGGCGTGGAATTGCAGTGGAAAAGATTGGGAAAAAATTGCAGAGAATGGAAAGAACAGACGGCAGAGAAGAGACGAGATACGGTGATTCCGACGGTGAAAGAGGAGCTTGTCATGGCTGTAGATTCAGATGTGAGCTTGTTGGCGAAACAACAGAGGATGTGGAAGATTCTCATTGTTGTTGAGAGTATAGTACCAGCAAATCGTATTTGGATACTAACCTTCCATATATTCGAAGTTCTGCGGAGGTTGAAGAGAGGCGTGGAATTGCAGTGGAAAAGAGTGGAAAAAAATTGCAGAGAATGAAAGAACAGACGGTGGAGAAGAAACGAGAAAAAAGTTGGTTACAGATTCTAATTAACTAGATTAGGGTTTAAGTTTCTGGGTTTTGATTTGAATCTCATGTTGGAGGATTCTGTGTGTCGACTTCTTGATCCGAATTAGGAGAATTAGAGTTTTTTTAAGAGATTTGGAATTTAGAAAATTGAAGAATTGAGAAGATAAAAAAATATATTTTTATAAAATAAAGATAAAATCCAAAAGTAATTCTCTCTTTTTTTCGTTGGACAAACAAACTAAAAATACTCTTCACTTAGTTAGGGATTATGTTTGTAAATTACTAAGAATAAAAGTATGTTATATTATAATGTATCTTTTTGAAATATTGGAAATTCAAAAAGTGTCTCCTAAGGTAAATATTTATTTATTTAATCAAAAAGTTACAAGACTGCTCTTAATTGGATTTTATATTGACTAATCACATTCCAGTGATCAACTAATACTTATCTAAACACAGATCATACCACACATGGATCGGTCAAATTACTCTTTCACTGATTAGATATCTAACAAATCAATGTTGAGTACCAGTAACAGCAGAGCCAAATCCTCACAACCTAGATATACCATTGGATCATCCATAGCTTGTTGCATTTAAAATTATGACCTATGAATAAGATCCAAACTCATGTTTGGAGATGGACTTTTACATATTTTCTTGTTCTGCAAATTCAACACCATTTTTATTAAACGTAAAATTCCACACGGAGACCACAAAAGCTCTACAAAGAATCAACTCCAAGTAACCTTCTTTTAAAACACAATAATTAAAGCTTCGATGAAACCAAAACATGGCCTGGCCATACAGATAATCTGAAATTAACCCCAAAAGGCTATACTTCTACAATATGTTGTGTCATGTTTTCATTTGCTAAGAAGGAAACCTGTTATTTTCTCCTAAAAAGCAATATACAATACTAATTTAATTGTATTGCCACTAGCTAGCAATAGTTAGATTAATACTGCTGGGGTATTCAAGAAAATAACTATACCGTTATACTTAAGAAACTAATAAACACGAAAATTACTAAATTTCAGTAGTTTTGAGTTGAATCAGTGTAAAATTTAAAACAATTTGATAAAAATAAAAAAAATTGAAAAACTTTATGTATATATATAGATGTGGTTTCAATGAAACAAAATTATTAATGAATGCATATAAACAGTTGTATAGTTTACTCTTTATTCACAACGAAGTCAATGCTTACTTTTCTTAGTATTTCTATATATATTGATGTTATATTGATATTTTACATTTAAATGCATTTACGGTACATATTTTCTATCCACCAAATAATCGAAAAAGAATAAAGTTATATCTACAAAATTTAATCAATACATAACTGTAAAATTGAGTTTTTTTTTCTTATTTCTACATAAAATATAGTTTAAATATATGAATCTAAACTTTTTAAAAAATAAATTAATATAAATTAATAAAATATAAAGGAAAATTCTCTCAAATAGACATTTTAAGTTTTTTTTTATCACAAAAATCGATTTCAAAAACTAAAATGACCAAAATAGAATTTTCTATTTTGAAAATTTTAAGTTTTTGTTTTCATTTTTTTTTGAAAATCTATCCCTAAAACCCCACTTCTCAACTCTAAACAAAAAAAATATATAGAATTAGTTAACCCAAAGGGTATAAGTGTATATTTACTTATTTTTTATAAATCGTTTTAGTATATTTTTATCATTTTTAATTTTTAAGGTCTATAGGTCTATCCTAGAAAATTTCTTAAATATAAAAGTTCCAACACTATTTATTTATAGATTTTTTTTGTTGTATTTAAGCAATATATTGTCATATACCTAATTTCGTTTTAACATAGGCGTCATATGTATTTGAAATATTTTTGAAATAAAATTGTTTGTTAGTTTAAAAGCATTATTTTAGATTTTATTTAGTGCAATTCTTTAGTTCAAACTGCATAAAAACAAAAAAAAACAAAAATAAGTAGTAAAACTTAATTAAAAACAAGTAAATTATTTAATTAATTAAAAATAATAAATATAAGTATATAATTAATTTCATAATATATGTGAAAACCTAAGAAAATCCGTACTTACAGAGAGAGTGTATAATTTCCTTTTGCCAAATGCCAACCATCTAAACCAGCCTAACTCAAATAATTAATTCTGAAAATAATAATACCGACATTAAATTCAGTTATAATTTTTCTTATTTTCTGGGGCACTCGAGTCCTCGTAGAGTTGAAGCCCAGACGGGGAGGAAGAACAAAGCGGGAGACTTCATGCTTGCAAGCAAAGTGTTCCTCAAACACACACAAAAGCCAAAGGATAAAATAAAACCAACAAAATCAATAAACAAACAAATAAATTAAAAAAAGCAAAAAGAAAAGTTGAATTCTGATTTTTGTAATAAGTATGGATTTAGGACTGAATAGATAATCTTATTAACAACATATACGGTATTTATACTGTCATACAAATAGGATAAAATAGTATAATACTATATTTACACAAAAAGTTTTTATAGTTATACTATATCCTTAACACGCCCCTTCAAGATGGTAGAACATGTGTGACATCAATTTTGCTTCGTCGTAGCTGAAAAGGTGCTTGTAGTAGTGGCTTGGTGAGAGCATCGGCACGTTAATCTTTAGTAGAGACATATGAAACCCTTAGAAACCTAAGTGTATCTGATCTCTAACAAAGCGATAATCAATGGTAATATATTCCATGCAAGAGTGAAAAACTGGATTAGCACATAGATATGTCGCTCTAATATTATCGCAGTACACTGTCGGTGTAGTAGGAATTGTAACGCCAAGCTCAGTAAGAAGTGAACAAACCACCGGAGTTCTGAGGCAGTATTAGCAACGGCTTCAGCTGAAGAACGAACGACGCCTGTTTGCTTTTAGAATTCCAAGAGATATGCTGAGAGCCTATATAGATAACATAAGCATTGGTAGAGACATAATCATCTGAGTCACCTTCCCAATCAGCATTATAGTAGGCATGAAGATGTGAGTTGGTTAGTTTGCGAAGGAAGATGCCATGTGTGAGAGTACCAGAGAAGTATCGAAGAACACGTTTGACAGCTTGCATATGTTCTGAAGTAGGACGATGCATGAACTGGGACAACCTATTAACAGCGTAAGAGATATTAGGTCACGTGAGCGCGAGGTATGGGAGGCTCCCACCTAGTCGCCGATAAAATGGGGATCAGCTAGATGATCTCCAGAGTTAAAGGTTATTTTCGGTGATGTAGGTAAGGAAGTCGCAACCGGTTTGTAATGAAGCATATTTGCTTTTATCAGAAGATTGGTGATATATTTCCTTTGCATCAAGTGAATCCCAGCTGATTATCTGATAGTTTCAATACCCAAGAAATAGTTGAGGAGATCCATATCCTTGATAGAGAACTTGTGCGCAAGAGTATCCATGAACCGTTGTACCAATGCATGATTGCTGCCAGTTATTAAAATGTCATCAACAGATACCAAGAAATCTATAAGATCACCACCATTCTTGTAGATAAATACAGAGGTATTGGATAATGAGTTGATGAAACTAGCATGTATAAGAAAGACCTTCAACTCAGAGTATCAAACGCGTAGCACCTGTTTTAAACAATAGATTGTTTTACGCAACTTGCACACATGAGAAGGACGATCAAGATCTGAGAAATGTTGGGGTTGTGACATAAAAATCTCTTCATGAAGATGACTTTGTAAAAACGCAATATTGAAATCAATTTGACGAAATTGATTGCTAGACCAAGGACAATCCTGGTAGTCGTGGACTTAATTATAGGGCTGAAGGTATCAGTGTAGTCCACACATTGAGTCCTTATAGTTATACTGCGTAAAACAAAACAAAAAACAGAGTAGTAAAACTTAATTAGAAACAAGTAAACTAATTAATTAATTACAAATAATAGATATAAGTATGGGAAAACGATCATAAAAATCCCAAACTTTCATATTTTGGCCATTTAAATCACAAACTATTTCTGGACCAATTTAAATCATTAAGTTTTTGTTGATTTTTATTTTAGTCACAATCTTTTGTTTATTTGGCCATATTAAGCATGCCGTTAAGTAAGTTAACATAATATTGAAACTCCGTTAATTAAACTGTGTTAAGTGTTGTTAAGTTAAACTACGTAGTTTAGGTTTTCCAAAAACCCCCAATTCACAAAATCAAACCCTAATTTTTGTTTTTTTTTCTTTGCCGTCTTTTATTATTCTTCTTCTTCTCTTCCTTCCTATCGTTTCCTTCTGTATCTATTTCTTCTTGTTTCTTCATAGTAATAGTCTCTGTTAATTTCATTTGAAATTGTTTCATATGGTGAGGGTAAGAGGAGGAGGTACACATCGACCAAAACTTCCAACACACCGGAGGAAACAAGATACAACAACTCAATTAGAACATATGACACGTTCTATCAAAGAAAGAGCTCTCCCTGAATCTTCTGCACCACAACGAAGTTCAGAGTTGGATGGAGATAGAGATGTTGAGCATGAGCTCGAAGAAGATCGAGAACGTGAGCTAGATAGTGGAGATAATTGTGATGCTGATGGTGGCGATGATTGTGATGTTGTGAATGATGAAGAAGCTGATGATGGTTTAGGTATCGAAGAAGATGGAAACTTAGAAGATTACTTTAGAGAAGCTGTTAGAGATGAGGAAGTTGGGAGTGATATAGAAAGTGGAGATGATATTTGGGATGATGAGAGGATTCCCGATCCTTTATCATCTAGTGACGATGACGAAGAAGAGACAGAGCAAGAGCTTAGAGAGAATGAAGATGTAGAAGAGCTGCTCACTTTAGGGAAGACTTACAATTCTACCGATGATTTCAAGCTTGCTGTTCTGAAGTATTCTCTGAAAACTAGATACGACGTTAAACTCTATAGGTCTCAGACGATGAAGGTTGGTGCAAAGTGTAGTGACACAGATGTGGAATGCCCATGGAGAGTTTACTGCTCGTATGAGAAGAGGAGACATAAGATGCAAATAAAGGTCTATGTGAATAACCACATATGTGTTAGATCAGGGAGGTCTAAGATGTTGAAGCGATCAACAATTGCATGGTTATTTTCCGAAAGACTAAGACTGAATCCGAGACTTACACAACAAGAGATGGTTCATGAGATCAAGAGGGAATATAATTTGGAAGTGACTGATGACCAGTGTGCAAAGGCAAAGTCCAAAGTTCTTAGAGAAAGGAAAGCTAGCCATGAAAATCATTTTTCAAGGATATGGGATTATCAAGCAGAAATATATCTACAGAATGAAGGATCCACTTTCGAGATAGAGACTGTTCCAGGGACATGATGTCTTGCATTATTGCATTGTTTTATCTACTCTTTTGCATACCTTTTCATCATGTAGGTTAGGTTCTAGCCATGTTTAGGTTACATTTTGCATACATGAGTCCCCTTTAGGTATTGGAGTTTCACATGGAAGCTTTGGAGGCATTTGGGGTTCATTAGAGGCTCAAAAGAAGCAAAAAGAGTGATCTAGACCCGGAGAGAGCCACAGCGACCGACTCACAGCGGCCCTGCCTGGTCGCTGTAGCCAGACACTCACAGCGGGCAACATGGAGCGGGTGAGCCAAGCCGCTCCCAAGCGCAGCGACCGACCCACAGCGGCTCCAACCAGCCGCGCGTCTTAAATTGCAGCGGGTGCCTGGAGCGGGTCACCCTAGCCGCTCCACCCACATCCCACACAGCGGCCAGGGTGCAGCGGGTGTGCCTGGCCGCTGCGCGTCTATTTCCTGTGACGATTTTATGATTTTCTAAGGACCTTTTTTGCAATTGTTGTGCACGTTTTTTTTGCACTTGGAAAACCTAATGTTTAAGCACCTTGTAGCCACC
>CAKOAT010180266.1:42186-58445 GCA_932364175.1 Eruca vesicaria subsp. sativa
TGATAGCTTGCCATCTTAGTTCGAAACCTGATCACCCAAGGTCTAAATCCCAATACCCATGAGTTCTCCTTTCCAATAGTTTAAAAGTATCATTTTTGTTATTTGCATTCTAGTTTTAGTTAACTTCAAAACCAACCAAACATTCGATTGCACTTAGATTAAGTTAGTACTTGCATTCTCGGTGCTTTTAAATCCCTCAAAACTGGTTCGACAACTTACTTCACTATACAACATTTGCCTTAGGAACCTCAAAAACTCCTAACATCAGGACAACAATTGGAAGCAAACAAAGGTTTTATCGCTTATATATCTGTTTTAGAGCACAAAGAGAATCTTGGAAGCAAACATGTAGACCCATCATAGGACTGGATGGTGCGTTTCTCAAATGGGATATAAAAGGTCATCTTTTAGCTGCAGTTGGAAGGGATGGAGATAATAGGATAGTTCCCATTGCTTGGGCAGTAGTTGAAATAGAGAATGACGATAATTGGGACTGGTTTGTTAGACATCTGTCTTCCGATTTGGATCTTGGTGATGGAAGAAATGTGGCAGTTCTTTTAGATAAACAGAGGGTTAGTACTGATGCAATTATTTGATGTATTGATTTTTTTTTTTTTGATGCTTTATTTGATGCATTCTTTCTTTTACAGGGTTTAGTCAAGGCTGTTCACACAATTCTTCCCCAAGCTGAACATAGACAGTGTGCTAAACACATAATGGACAATTGGAAGAGAGATAGTCATGATCAAGAATTACAACGCCTATTTTGGAAGATAGCTCGCAGCTACACGATAGGAGAGTATACTAACAATTCAGAAGCGCTAAAAAGGTTCAATCTTCATGCTTATAATTCTCTGCAAAACACAAATCCTGAGTCATGGTCTAGAGCGTTTTTTAGGATTGGGACATGCTGCAATGACAATCTAAATAATCTGAGTGAGTCTTTTAATAGAACTATTCGGGAAGCAAGGAGAAAACCTTTACTAGATTTGCTAGAGGATATTAGGAGACAATGTATGGTGCGCAACGCCAAAAGATCCATTATTGCTGAAAGATTGAAGACAAGGTTCACTAGAAGAGCACATTGTGAGATAGAAAAAGTGATAAGTGGGTCACAACATTGCGTCCGATACATGGCCAGAAATAATTTGTATGAAGTAGAGCTCAACAGTGTTAACTATGTGGTTAATATGAATGAAAAGACTTGTAGTTGCAGGAAGTGGCAGATGGTTGGAATCCCTTGTGCTCATGCCGCAAGTGTTATAATAGGTAAAAAAGAAAAGGTTGAAGCTTATGTGAATGAGTATTATACAACACAGAAGTGGCGAGAAACATATAAAGATGGTATAAAACCTGTACAAGGGATGATGTTATGGCCTCGACTAAATAGGCTAGCTGTCTTACCACCACCATGGAGAAGAGGCAATCCGGGAAGACCAAGTAATTATGCTAGAAGGAAAGGCAGGAATGAGTCTGGATCAAGTAAGACCACGTTGACACGTCGGAAGAGAGTGATAACATGCTCAAATTGCAAGGAAGATGGACATAATAAGCAAGGTTGTAAAAATCCAAGTGTTGAAAGTCAACCAAAGAGGCCAAGAGGGCGACCAAAAAACCAGGTTTGTATGTCACTGAAAATTTTTAGTTTATTTGATACGTTTCAGTTTTGTTTGTGTCATACATTTTCATTTACTTTTGAATTAGGGCGGAGTTCCACAGTCACAACAAGGATCACAAGCACAAGGATAAAGTATTTCACTAGGACTTGGATCACAAGGTTGAAGATCATGGATTGAATCCTAAAAATGAGTTGTGTTCTACTATGTAGGATTGTGTTTTGCTTCTCGGTTTATTACTTTTTGTTGAACTCATTCTCAGATCATGTAATAAGTAGTTTTATATACATTTTGTCATGGTTTGGTTTCTGGTTTTTATTCATTTTGTTACGACAGGTTCATAATCAATCAAGTTGTTGCTAAAAAATCATCTTTTATTTTTCATCGACAGAAACTAAATAAATAGAATAAACTTATAGTTTAACAGTGACTGATCACAGTTTAATTAGCGACGTTTAAGTTTCTGTTATCTCACTTAACGGCATGCTTAATATGGCCTAATAAGCGAAAATTTGTGATTTAAAACAAAAGTCAACGAAAACTTAATGATTTAAATTGGTCCAGAAATAGTTTGTGATTTAAATGGCCAAAATTTGAAAGTTTGGGATTTTTATGACCATTTTCCCATATAAGTATATAACTAAAGTCAGTATTTACAGAGAGAGTATATAATTTCCTTTTGCTTATCTAACTGAAATAGCTAATTCTGAAAATAATAAAACCTACATTAAATTCAGTTATAACTTTTCTTATTTTGTGGGGCACTTGAAGTCCTCGAAGAGTTAAGCCCAGACGGGGAAGGAAGAACAAAAGCGGGAGACTTCATGCTTGGAAGCAAAGTGTTCCTCAAAACACACAAAAGCCAAAGGATAAAATAAAACCAACAAAATCAATAAACAAACAAACAAATAAATTTTTTAAAAAAAAGCAAAAGAAAAGTTGAATTAATCCCCTTTTAATTAATCTCCGATTCCAAAAAAAACTGTTTACCGTTTCCTCTCGATCTCTCTCCCCCCTTTCGATCTCTTCCTCGATTGCTCCGATCATGGACGACGAGGTTGTTCAACGAGTTTTCCAAGAAGGAGGACGCGATTTCTTCCAGCAGCAGCCTTCTACTTCCTCTTCATCCTCTTCCTCGATTCTCCAGTCTCTTCCTCTCCACGTGGTAACGCTTCGATTCTCCAATCTCTTCGAGTATTTTCGGAATAATCAGAGATTCATCGGTGTTGATTTTGCGGTTAGGCTTTCGATCATGGATATTACCTGTTGGTTAAGTCTATTCAAGAACTTAGAGAGAAGAAGGACGGCATTGTTACGGTTGGAATCGGTGGACCTAGCGGCTCCGGTAAAACTAGGTAACCGATCATTTTTAGGTTTGGAAGGTGTTAGAGTAGTTAGAGTTTAGGTTGAGAGATGGTAACTTATAGTAGTCAAAAGCTTGATTTCATGTTTTTTTTTGTGTGTGTGCATGAAAGCTTGGCAGAGAAAGTTGCATCTGTGATTGGTTGTCCTGTGATTGCTATGGAGGATTACCGTGCCAGTATGGATGATGGAAATGAGTTGGAGACGTTGGATTTTGATGCGTTGGTTCAGAATCTGGAGGTACTTTGGATCCTTGACTTTGATGAAGTATTTTTAGAATGACTTTGGTTGACTAACTCTTGACTTACTGTGGATAGGATTTGATCAAAGGGAAAGATACTCTTGTTCCGGTGTTTGATTTCCAGCAGAAGAGGCGTGTTGATACGAAGATGGTGAAGGCATCATCTGGAGTGGTAAGTCAGAAATGTGATTTTTTTTGCTAGGGTTTTGGTATGGCTGTAATGTTTGTTATTTTTCGTACTGTAGGTGATTGTTGATGGAACGTATGCCCTTCATGCTAGATTACGCTCATTGTTGGATATTCGGGTTGCAGTGGTAAGATTTTCACATCCGCATCAATTGCTCTTAAGAAAATGAGAATATGATTGGTTCTTTATTCTCTTTGTTGATTAGGTTGGTGGGGTTCATTTTAGCCTTCTCTCTAAAGTCCGTTATGATATTGGAGACTCGTGTTCGCTTGATTATCTGATCGACAGCATCTTCCCATTGTTTAGAAAGCATATTGAGCCAGATCTTCATCATGCGCAGGTTGGTTCTTCTTCTTTTTATCATAAGTGTTCAGAAGTTTGACTTTTTAGTTTGTTGGTGTGTACAGATCAGAATCAACAACAGTTTTGTTTCATCATTTCGTGAAGCCATATACAAACTGAAATGCAAAAGTGAGGTCTGTAGTTTCTTTCGTTTGCGAAATTTTCCAGCTCCACTCTAGATTTCTATAATAATGTCAACCACTTAACTACAGTTCATGTAACAGATAGTAACTTCTTTTGCTCAAGGAAGTGAAGTCCAGAAGGATAAGTAAGAAGGATTCTTCTAGCATGTAGGAATGGTTTAAGCTTTTTACTGGATCTTTATATGTATGCTGACATGGGTTCCCTGCTGCTACTTTCAGTTTTATTGAGATGTACCTCAGACCACCTTCTGCAAATGAAGAGGCGCGTATAAATGACTGGATAAAAGTTCGTCAAGCTGGTATAAGGTACTATCTGTCGCTTGGGGACCAAAGAATTGTCGACAAGCATTTCATCATCCGGCCGAAAGCTGAGTTTGAGGTGAGTTAATACATGCAGCTACTGTGTTTGGTGCTTCTTTCTAATTTTGTAAATCTTTATGGAACTTGAGTTATGTTTAGCTCTTTATTCTTGGTGGAAATGATAACGATAGGGATTGAGTGATGCAAAACTACGATGTATATGTTTTTTGGTGAAGTATTTTACTTGATTTTGTTAATTTTGATATGCTGAAAAGCATGGCTATATTTAAGGAATCTGGTGCTAATGACAGCCAACATCCTTTTCAAGGATACTCCGCACAACTCTTCTCTATGTGACTTGATTGCTATTGTCTAGCAGGTTGGACGGATGACACTTGGAGGGTTGTTAGCTTTAGGATACAATGTTGTAGTGAGTTATAAGCGAGCTTCAACTGCTGTGAGCTATGGTAATTTATCCCTGTCACGTGAAACGATTGATACTCTTGGAGAGACTTTCCTGGTACTGAGAGGGACAGACAGGAAGGTAATAACCCTCAATTCTCTCTTAAAGCAACACATCAATCTTCAATGCTGAAAACTCCTTAGAAAACATTATTTTAACTGGTTTCCTTCTTTGCCACTAGCAATTGAATCTCGCTTTTTCATCAGTCTCCAGTTTGCTATATATATTTTATAGATGTTTTTCCGTGTAGAGTGTGGGAGCTGAAGCTCTGAGAATGGGTATTAGTGGGCCCTGGATCACCAAGTCATACCTGGAACTGATCCTTGAAAGTAAAGGTAAGTGAATTTCAATAAAGCATGCTTGTTTCGCTATGTTTCATTTCTTATGTTTTCTACTGTAACACAATCTTAATTGCTGCAAGCCAACCCTTGTTGTAGGTGTCCCACGCTTGAATACACCTCCACTTTTGCAACAGTCTCCTGTAACCGTTAACCAGGAGAAGCAAATTGTTGCACCAAAACCTATCCGAACTACCCCAAACATTGTCACCCGCCTTGAAGATTTATCGCAGCCTTGGACCCGATCTCCGACCAAATCTCAAATGGAACCAATGGTTGCAACTTGGCATTTCGCCTCTTTTGATGCACCTCATTCAGCAAGCTCCGGTGTAGGTATGTTCGTTCGTCTTTCTTTTAAGATATACATTTTCCCCCTCTTAGTGTTATGTCTTATCAACTGTGTTATCAGTAGTATTATCCTTACATTTATGCTTAGACTTTCTCATCAAGCAGCCGCAGATTCCTCTTTCAGGGATAATATACGACTTGTTCCTATGCCTGATTCATACGACTTGGACAGAGGCTTGCTTCTTTCCGTTCAAGCAATACAGGTAAGAGATAGGAGGAACCTCTTTCTGTTAAGTAGAATAGCTGTTTCCTCTTGCAGATATTATTTCTACCGCAAAGACTTTGCTCTTGATAGTAAGGGTTGTTTTGCTTGTGATTATCGTTTCAGGCGCTATTGGAAAATAAAGGACCACCTGTTATTGTGGGAATAGGTAACATTTCTTACTCGCTGTTTCTATCATTTTACTTTTTAAGGCTGAGCCGAAAATCTGTTTCTTACACTATATGTTTGTTACAATGCTTTCACTGAAGGCGGTCCTAGTGGGTCTGGTAAGACTAGCTTGGCCCATAAAATGGCTAATATAGTTGGATGTGAAGTGGTTTCCCTTGAAAATTACTTCAAGTCTGAACAAGTCAAAGATTTCAAGCATGATGACTTTAGTTCCCTTGATCTGCCTTTGCTCTCAAAGGTAACGCTTTAATTTGGGAATATAATAAACTCGTCAGCCGTTTGGTTAGTTTTACTGAAATTAAAATTCTCTTCCTACTTCATTTGCAGAACATTGCTGACATAACGAACAGTCGAAGAACAAAACTGCCTATATTTGACTTGGAGACTGGTACAAGATGTGGCTTCAAGGAACTTGAAGTCTCTGAAGAGTGTGGTGTGGTCAGTGATCATAGTCTTCTCATATGATACTCTCTCTTTCAAAATGGTCGTCGCCTTTGTTATCATTTGAAGTATTGTTATCAAATTATCTTTCATTGCTGTTCAGATCATCTTCGAGGGGGTATATGCGTTGCATCCAGAAATCAGACAATCTTTGGACCTTTGGGTTGCTGTTGTAAGATACTTTTCCGCTTTGCTGTTTTTTATTCCATCCTTCTTGTTTTCTTATCATGTAAAGACTAATTTTTCTTACGCTTCATAAAACAGGTGGGAGGTGTTCATTCACATCTTATTTCCAGAGTCCAGAGGGATAAAAGCCGAATCGGGTGTTTCATGTCTCAAAATGAGATAATGATGACCGTATTTCCAATGTTCCAGCAACATATTGAGCCACATCTAGTGCACGCACACGTGAGTACACATGAACTCTAGAATTCATACACTAATATGATGCTCTACTCTTCTTTGTACTTTTTATTATATGAAAAAAAAAAGAAAATCTCGGCTCGATGATCTCTGCCTATATTTCCCTATAATGCAGGTCAAGATTCGAAATGATTTTGATCCAGTTCTCTCTCCCGAGAGCTCTTTGTTTGTTTTGAAGAGCAATAAGCAGGTAAGGGATCAAATATAACACATTCTGAGCTTCCATAGATATTGTTTACAGAAACACTCACGAGTCGTCTTGTCATTGATAAGGTTCCGTATCAGGACATTCTCAGCATCCTTGATTCCACGAAATTCTGCAGCTCGGTTCAGAATTTTATCGATATATATTTCAGGCTATCTGGGCTTCCCGCCAATGGGCAGCTGTCAGATAGTGACTGCATACGCGTTAGAATCTGCGAGGGCAGGTTTGCTGTGCTTATACGTGAGGTATGCTTTTAATCTCTAGTTTCATGGTTGTTAATCACTGCATTTATCAATTATGTCTCATGACTCTTTTTGTACTGTGTCATAGCCAATTAGGGAAGGGAACTTCATCATTCAGCCCAAAGTAGATTTTGACATTAGCGTAAGCACTGTGGCAGGTCTTCTTAATCTCGGGTGAGCAAGAAATCAAATAAGCGTTTTGTTCCAGTCAGTCTTCCTCAACGTTTTCTGTTATCGTATTCCATTAGATGATCTCTGTATGCTCTATTCTTTGTTTCAGGTATCAAGCAGTGGCGTATATTGAAGCCTCCGCCTTTATTTATCAAGACGGAAAGGTAAGTCTTTTTTTGAATATGCTCCACAAGTCTCTTTTTTTTTCTGGGACATTTTTTTTAAGGTGAATATAGTCCACCTAAGTCTCACTCTTAATTTTTGGATACTGAAGATTCTGATTGAAGTTGATCATCTGCAAGATGTGCCAAGTCCATACATTCAGATCAAAGGCGCAAACAAAGAAGCTGTGACTGCTGCTGGTTCAGCTCTCAAACTGGATGGTTCATACACAACAAAGGTTCCATTGCCTTTTAATACCCCTTTTTTGTCTTCATCTTCATTTACATATTTATACATAATCATCTCTTACTCCCTCTTGTCTTCATGAAGAGTTACCTTCAAATAGTGTTGGAAAGACTACCACCAGTGCAGAGAAGTTCAAGTGGAATCCATACACAACAAGCAGCACGGTTGCAAGAACTCGTGGAATTCATACAGTCTCAGGTAATCAAAAAGCCTCCTCTATCCTCTTCTCTCATTATGGGTTTTGTGTCTCTAAAATGGTTCTTTTTATTGTCAATTTTGAAGGGAAGTAGTAACAGTGCGTCGGAGGCGTCACCAAGAAGAGATGGTTCTTCCATAGACAACGTTTTGGACGATATGCAGTCAAGAATAAAACGACTCGAACGCTGGCAGGCCATCAATACGGTATGCCATCAAAGTTCATCGTATTTAAAAGACTAAATACAACTCCTTTTTTTTTTTTTGGTTTTCTATCTATGATTACAACTTACAAGTAACACATATATTGTGGAAACACAGGTACTGTGGACATTCTTGATGTCTGCGCTCGTTGGTTATTCTCTCTACCAAAGGAAGCGCCACTAATCTAATCACAGAAAAAGAAGAAGGTTATATGCTAACCTGTGGGATATATATACAGTCTCCTTTTTTACTTTATTGTTGTTCTCTTTTTGGCTTTCCCAGTCTCCAAACATTGTAACAATTATTGTTGTACTATCAAAGGAAAAAAGAAAGAGGGAAGTTTCTCTCAAAAGTTGGAAGGATTTTTAATATTAAAATCTCTCTATTAAATTTGTTTTGGGTAAAAATTCATAAATTAAGTATTTAACAAAAAAAATCCCTAAATTAATTTTATTTAATGTGTTAAACCTTCGCTGTCATAATTATTAGTATTACCGGTAAATTTTTAGTTTAAGAATTTTATCATTAAAAATAAAAAATTCAAAATATAATAATATTATCTAAAAATTTGTAATTTTACTTTTTAAAACTAGCATTTTAAAACATTTATGTAAATATATGAATCTGATTTGTTATCTTTTTAAAATCAACATTATAGATATATAAATTTAACATGTAAACCTTATTAAATATAACAAAAATTATCTAAAGATTTACCTGTAATAAAAATTATCAAAAAGTTATAAATGTAAAAAACAAGAAAACAGAATAAATATTATATCTTATCTAATAAAAATGTAAGAATAAATCTTTAGATGATTTTTAATATATTTTGGTGTCTTACCATTTTAATATATATATATATATATATATATATATATATAATGTTGATGTTAAAACAAATCAAACTCATATATTTACAAAAAGTTTTAAAAATGCTAATTTTGAAAATTTAGGATACTAATTTTTAGATAATGTTATAACTTTTTTAGATTTTTAATGCTTAAATCTCTTAAATATGCTTACTTTATGTAGAAATCCCTAAACGAAAGATTTATCAGTAGTAAGGTAATTATGACCGACAAAAATTTAATTCATTGAATAAAGTTAATATGGGATTTACATGTTAGTTTCGGAGTTTTTTCCCAAAAAAAATTTAGTTGATGTATTTTAGAGTTGAAAATCCATTTTAAAAGGATAACAAATCACTCATATATTTACAGAAAATTTTAAAATGATAGTTTTGAAAATTAAAATTATGAATTTTTAGATAATATTTTTTTTTTTTTTTTTGAGTTTGTATTAATGATAAACCCCTAAACTAAAGATTTACCGGTAGTACTGTTAATTATGATCGGCGATGGTTTAATTCATTAAATAAAGTTAGTTTGAAGGGTTTTTAATATTTAGTTTAAGAATTTTTACTCAAAATAAACTTAGTTGATGGGTTTTTATGTTAAAAATCCAAGTTGAAACTAATGGAACTTTGGATTCAAGTTTACTCCATGTTTATGTGAAGCAATTTTAAAGTTGGAACTAGATTTTGATCCGCACTTTAAAAGTGCGAAATATTATATATTGTAAAAATCTGATAAAAATTCATGAAATGCTTTGTTAAGAATGATAAAATGATAGATCTACCTTATTTAAATCCGTCTCATTTTTGGTGAACACATTTACGTCTTGACCGTTCGAACTCATTTACTTTTAAGTCAATAATTTTATCCACTTTGTAATTGTATTGCTCATCTTTTAGATCGGTTTGAGTTTATTTTGAGTGACTAAAATCACTTAATTTTTACAAAAATATATTTATATATTATTTTTCTTAAGAAAATGTCAAATTCAAATAAAAAATTGAAAACAATGTTTAGATTTATTATTTTGAACAAAATGGAATATTAAATCAATGTAATTCATGTATAAAAATCTTAATATCTACTGTTGTCATGCTTAGTGTGTTCAAAATAATGTAAATTTAGTTAAATCATAAAAGAAAATTTAGTAAAAAAGTTGATACACGTGAAAATTTACAGTGAATGTGAACCATCCTCTACATAGATCAAATGAAATCAAATAATTATACACAATAATTTCTAACCTAGTTTTAAGAATATTCAATAAATTTAAAATTAGATTTGATTTTGTATATATATATATATATGCTATTTATAAAATTGTTTTCATTAAGTATTAAATAATTGAAAGATTGCAATCTTTTAAATTAGCTAAATATTAGGTAATTTAATGTAATAACTACGATTTATAAGGAAACTCATATTTTTATATTTTTTGTAAATTCGTTTTTAATAAATTTATATTTTCCAAAATCGCTTTAAATGATAATGATTGTTGTCAAATTTAATAACTCTAGGAATAATAGACATGTCATATATATAGTTTTCCATATGTTGTACTTTTATTTAGCAAGTTGCTTAATTTTTTTTGTATTAAATGATATTAATTAGTGGCCAAATTTAGAAATAAGAAATATATTATCTTGTAAATATGATAAAAATTCAAAGGCAGAATCCTAAATTATTAAAATAAGATCATGCTAAAATAGTATAGATGAGAAACATAAAAGAGCCTTGTTGATGCATAATATCTTTTATTTAACCAAGTTAGTTTACATTATTATGACATGTAGAAAAGCATTCAAATTTCTCGTAAAGATGAAGAAGAAGAACGCCTTCGAATTTTTCTCACAACACAAAGTCACAAACGCATAAAGCTATGACTGGAACAAAAAAAAAAGAGAGAACATATGGTATGTTGGTTTCAAGCCGTTGGGATGTATCTGGCTTGCGGGGTCACTTAGAGGCTGTTTTCTTTCCCTATGATCCCCTTTGCCATTAAGAAATAATATGAAACCACGTATAGCAACACGCACAACAAAAACATCACCAGCCAGTTTACTCCATCTGCAATTACATTAACAAATATCTCTATAACTTAAGTCTGTGAACTGAATTCTGGTACGGTTTTGGTTAAGTTTGGGTAAAGTAATAAAGAGAAATTAGAAGATAAATCATACGTTTTTCAGACGTTTTTTCAATGACAGTTAGCTTTGCCCTTGAGTCAAAAGATACCGACACTAAACACCTGCAGATAGTCAGTTCATTTCTTCAGCATGATCATTGAATAGGTAGCTGTGCAGTCAAAGATAAATAATGAGTAGAGAAAAACACCTTGAATCAGGGGAGAAACTAAGTGCGGTGACCAAACCGAGATGAGCTTTCTTGACCAATTGGTGAGTCTTCATTTTTGTTGAATCAATTATCAAAACATCTCCTTCCATGTTTCCGCTGCATTAAGAAAATAAATGACAACCAAACTAGAATTAGTATTACTTTTTATCTATTTGGTTCCAAAACTGCGTAGAAAAAAATAAAACTTACAGTGCAAGAAGCTTCCCATCAGCTGAGACATTAAAGGCTGATATAGAATAGTTTTTCATAAGCTTTGAACGTCTTCTTTTCCATGTTGTTGTGTCCCATGTTATAATACTCCCACCACGTTCTACGCAAAACACATCAAATTATAGTCGCTTGTTCTGACATTAAAAAGGGATCTAAAACTATATGTTCTTGCACTGTTAGATTGTAAGTTTACCAGTGTTTGCAGCAATGTAAAGAACTTCATTGCCTGCATTGTCGACAGAGAATCTGCAGTAGGCAAACATCTCATCCTGCATTATAATATTCAAACTCATTACATTTGATAAAAAATGTTGAAAGTTTGTAAAAAAAAGTTGAAAGATACAAATAGGAAAACCCCACTGACCTTCTCTTTTGATAGACTGGCAATGGCAGCAGAAGCCTTTACGTCCCAAACTCGACAAAGTGGACCTCCAAGTGACACAAGAAACTTACCACTTTCACTACAAAACGAAAAATGTCACTATCAGGCCATTGTTCGAAAATGATTCCTTTCTCATCAATAGAATTTCCGATGATGGAAAGTTTTTATAGTTTGATAGGAAGAAAGCAGACCTAAAGGTTAGGTTTTTCACTGATCCATGTGCCTTAGACTCATCAAGTATGGTTTTCATACTAGGCCATTCAAAAATCCTCAAAGTCCCATCCTGTACTGCATCAAAACAAAAATGCATAAGAACCACTACAGCCTCTCTCATCCTCTGTTACATATAAAATAGACTGAATTTAAGAGCTTTCCTACCTCCCCACCAGCAGCAAGCACAGACCCTTCCTGATTAAACGCTAGAGCTAACTGTTGACCAACGTCTTTCAACTCTTTAATCACTTCCTCTCCCTCTTCACTACCCAGATCACCCTCTCTTGGACTCATAATATTCTCCCAATCAAACCGTCTGTGCATCAAGAGAACAACAACAAGCACTATCACATCTCTTGAAACTTCTCTCTACTAACCAAACTACGCATGGACAAATTTATCCGGAACCGAACCGTACTAAACCGAACCATATTTCATAGTCAACCGCACAGATTCTATCTCTGGAACCGAAACCAACCACACTTGGAACCGAATATTACCCAAGTTTTTAAAATTAATATTATACACCTAAAAATATCAATTATATTTAATTTCTAAACAACAAAAATCCTAAAAAAACACTATATATAAACCAAAAAACACAAAAACCCAAATTAGCTGAATAATTTTTTTTACCTAAAATATTTAAAATTATCGGAATAACCCGATATTTTTATCCAAACAACTCGAATTACCCAGTATTTAACCTGAAAATTTCCGAATTATCAGAAATTACCCTCGCAAGTGGAACCAAATTGGACCTAAATTTTTCCGAATATCATCCTGTTCCCAACTTTGCTACCCCAATCGAACCGAAACTGAAATAACCAACCAAACCCGAAATAATTGAACCAAAACCGAACTGAAAACTAAACGCCCAGGCCCAAACCAAACCATAAAACCCACTAAAGTCTTTGTAACAACAAAACCTAATAAAGTTAGAAGCTTTGGAAAAGGAGACTGACTTGCAACTGTTAGGCAATGCACAAACAAGACCACCTCCACGAGGATGAACAGCCATCCTGTAAGGCAGATCAGTGCCAAGCACAAGCTTCCCCATCTGAAACAATGATCGTTAATTATACAAATTCTAACAAAACATATAGATCTGATACACACTCACTCACTAGGCATATGCAATACTTACAGGTTGTTCCAATAGAGATTTCGTATCGAGATCAACACGACAGATTAAGATGACATTAGCGATCCCGCTTCGTCCCTCTCCACCTCCTCCGGCCAAAACGATGCAGCTCTTGGAGGTCGATGACGACGATGATTCGCCGGCATCTTCGGAATTGTCCTGATCCTTGTCGATTTTCGATCTGACGGTTTCTGCCGGGATCCAGTCGGCGGCGTAGATCGGGAAGCCGTATGTCTGCGTATTCGACGGTTGATTGCTCTCTGGAGATTGATTCGCCATCTCTCCACTCCGTCTCACCTCTCGTAGCTCAATGCGAAGTCTTCTTGTCTGATTCGCAGACACGAGTGTTACATACAGACAGACTTTAGTGGGCTAGGCCCATTATAGCATTAATAGATTTAATAGGCCCATTTATATGTAGAGATTCTCTTGGTGTAATTACGACAGCTAAACTCGGGGAAGATGATGTATAACGGTCGGGGCCGGTTCACGGAGCTACTAATATAGCTATCTAATAGTGTTAGAAAGATGCAAATATTAAGATTCTAAGTTTAAACAAGGGGTTGAAGTGTACATGAACTAACCATATAATTCATTTTACCATCAGAGATCATTAGTTCAATTGAAAGTACTGTACAATTAACCCGGCCCGGCTCTATCCCAGTGCTGAAGGTGCATTTGTACTGGACCCATCATATTTTTTTTATATCTTTTATAGTTTACACAAAGGATCCAATATTTTTTTTAAAAATTTGTATGAGAAACTAAATCTTAAAACAATTTTAGCCTAGGGTCTATTATAAGTATGAGACGTGCCTGCATTTAACCATTGTATGAAAGGTTCCCAATTCGAATGACCGATGTGTACTAATATCACATGTTAAGCATGGACATCCGGTCCTTGGGTTAGGTTTGAGACGGGTCTTGTCGGGTCTGGATCTTTCGGATCCTAGAAATTTAGACCCATGTAGGTACCTATAAATTTCTGCGTCGGTTCCGGATCGGATCTTGTCGGTTCTAGAACGGGTCTTGGACAAATATTTACTAAATTTGAGTGAGTTTGGATATGTTAAGTCTTTTTTAGATGTTAAATATCCGGACCCGATATGGATCCGAACAATTACGTGTATTTTACAGATATGAAATTATAGACCCATGTAGGTACCTATAAATTTTTGGGTCGGTTCTAGATCGGGTCTTGTCGATTCCGGATCGGGTCTTGTCGATTCCGGATCGGGTCTTGTCGGATCCGAGTCGGTTCGGGTCTATAATTTCATATCTGTAAAATACGCATAATTTTTCAGGTTCATATTGGATCCGGGTATTTAACATCGAAAAAGACTTAACATATCTAAACTCACTCAAATTTAGTTAATATTTGTCATATATATTTAAAATTTTACAAAATAACTTAAATTAAACTATTAATAATTAATATAAAAAAATTTAAACTCTAAATTTTACATTTTAAAACTTTATATTACTTAAAATGTTACAAAATAATAATAAATAGTATTAACAAAAATATTTCAACTAAATCATACAATATATATATATATATAACATAATACATAAAATCATAGTATTAGATATATGTTTTAAGTCGGGTACAAATCGGTTCTTATCGGATTGGGTCTATTCGGGTCGATTCTTTTTGGATCTGGATCTATTCGGATCGGTTTTTTCGGATCCGGGTTCTTCGGCTCTTGGAAATTTAGACCCATATATATAGGTACTTATAAATTTTTGGCTCGGTTTCGGGTTGGGTATTTTTGCTCGGTTCCGTGTCGGGTTTTTGGATCCAAATTCAAATGCCCAGGCCTAACACATGTTATGGTTTATGATTTAAAAAGATTACGGGTTTCAACCTTGAACCTTCCAATATTCAAAAGCAAATATTTCAGATTATCCTAAACAAACTTTCAGTATAATTGTATAAACAACAAAAAATATTAAAAATCATAGGGATCAGATGAACCTTTCTTCTTCCGGCAGCTCTGCCAATGACCTATTATGGAATGTTAGAATCACTGGTGATATATGGTGACCTATTATGGAATGTTAAAACAATTAATTTATATCAATGTTCGTTTATCTTTTCGATTAATTGTCGAGAGAATTTTATGACTAAGAATATTTCAATTAGAACAATAAAAAGGGGGTTTTTGCCAGACGACTGAAATTTCAGTCGTCTGCTTTAAATTATTTCCCAGACGAATTAAATTTCAGTCGTCTAATTGTACCGAACCGTCTGCTTTAAACTATTTCCCAGACGACTGAAATTTCAGTCGT
Organism: Eruca vesicaria subsp. sativa; assembly: GCA_932364175.1. NCBI lineage: Eukaryota > Viridiplantae > Streptophyta > Magnoliopsida > Brassicales > Brassicaceae > Eruca > Eruca vesicaria. The sequence goes on from CAKOAT010180266.1 coordinate 57,660, forward strand.
CTGCTTTAAATTATTTCCCAGACGAATGAAATTTCAGTCGTCTAATTGTACCGAACCGTTAATTTTAACATTTTACGTTTTAACGTAACCGGATTTTTACCGGACATATAAAAGCTATTTTTCACATTTTCACAATTTTCCGAAACCCTAGCGCCGTTTCTCTCCAAGGACGATTGTAAAGGCGATTTCGACGAATCTCTCCGATTTCGACGAATCTCTTCGTTTTCGCCGGTAATCTCTCCGATTTCGACGAATCTTGTTTTTCTTTCATGGCTTAGAGTATTTTCGTAGTTTAAACTGACCATCTCCTTCCTTTTTTTCAGATCTGAAATCTCGTAGCCCTTTCCTTCGCCGCCGGTATGTTATATCTTATGTTTTAAGGCGTTTAGCCGCCGGAAAACACTAAATGCAGATCTGTAACCGCTAGGGACAACTCTTCTTTTCACATCTTCTCCGTCTAAATCTTCTCCGACTGTAAGTCGTCTGAGTAGTTTTCTCACTTCTTGGAAGCCTTCTACGAAGTCTTACTCTCTGGACGACTTACATGTAAGTCGTCCAGAGAGTAAGACTCTGTAGAAGACTTCCAAGAAGTCGTCTGAGTAGTTATCTCACTTCCTGGAAGTCGTCTGCTAGTCTTCTATAGTATTTAGAATAGTGCGCTACCTTTGTGGTTGAGATGGTTGTTTGTGATTGTTTGCAGGCCTTAAAATGGATATATCAGAACTGCCGCCGAGGTTGTTTACATTAGGAGAAGAGCCCCCTGCTCTGAGGAGCATTTCGTATCAT
>CAKOAT010180377.1:0-29559 GCA_932364175.1 Eruca vesicaria subsp. sativa
GGGTTATACTTTTCATTTACCTTACAAAAAGTCTATGATTCACTATAAATTAGAAACATAACTAAAATATCCTAAATTTACTCATATATAATATTTTCCGAACAAAAACAAATAAACATTATAAATTTAAACAATAACATTCCTAATAAAAGCCAAATATATTTCCATTATGCTATTATTATTTATTGTTTATTATATTCAATCTAGACTAAATTATATATATATATATATATTTCAGTAATTAATTTTAAAATAAATAGTGTATTTCAGTTCTTTTCGAAATTATCATATTATTTTTTATAAAACAAAATCTTATTATATAAAGAAGAATTTTATCCCTCCTAAATATGCCATGTCATTAAATAGTATCATTAGAACTTGACACCTGTCCAATCCTAAACAAGAATCGTTGCTTTTGATTCGTTTATTACGAATGAATAATAAATGGGCTTGATTAGGTTATCCGGCCTCATAAAAAACATAGATTATTAAGAACAAAAACCCAGTTCGATTGTGAGCTACTGAGCTACATTTTCTTCACGAAAGCGATCATTTAGGGTTCATCTTCGACCTCTGTCATCTTCGAGCAGGTTTTTCATGGTGAATCTATGTTCTGTCCGTTCCGTTTCGTCTAACATTCTATTTCCTACGCACCGTTAAAGAATGTATTGATTCATTGTCATTAATTACTGTCTTAACTCCTTTGACCCAATCCAAACACCATCCCTCATTCAATGTATATTCCCTCTCTAGAAGGCGGTGGCCCTAAGACTATAAAAAAGTTAACTTTCATCCGGTAAACATTATCTTCAAAAATCCTAAAATCACTAGAAACTTCTAACTGTTTTCACCTCCTTTCATTTCGAAAGCTGTAAATCTCGATTGTTAAAAGAGGTTCTTAATAGATGAGTTAATCATTATTGATACACTGAATAAATTTTAAAGCTGCACTGTTTTACTAATCGAGGAAATTAAATCATATATTCTCTGCTTTTGTTGATTTCAAAAGCTTAAATATGTGATTAGTATTTATTGGTTCTGAAAAGTTTCAGAAACGGTGTTTTGATCTGTAAAACTTGATAAATTTAGCTTCCTTGTGATTATGAGTTGAGCACCATTTTTGATTTTTCCAGATAAACAATATGTGTTTTCCCTGCTGTTTGTTTGGCATGAACAATATTTTTAGCAAAGTTATTTGATTATTGAAATCAACTTTTATGTTTTTCCATCAGTTAAAAAAAACTTTTATGTTTTCCCAGGAAGAAAAAGATAGAGTGAGGGAAAAGTCATAACAGATGAATCTAATAAAGAGTATACGACATCGAGTATAACTGAGAAAACGGAAATGCCTTAAGCTGCAAACCGGGATGAAGAGTCGTTTTAGAACTTGCTCTCAAGAGAAGAAGCTAAAGAAATCAGAGGAAAACTCTGCCACATCTGCAATGCAACTGGATGGAGACCATGCTCTGTTCTACGATTTTCCAAAACCACCACCAGCTTGGCTGTACGCTTGGAACGGTGTATCATCAACGGTTGTGCCGTTTTACCTTCCCTCAGCATACTGGAGCTGTCCATGAGTTTCACCGGGGAATATAGAACAACTTAGTAACCACTCCGTGGATCCTCTCTCCAACAAGACTAGAGCATTTCTAAACCAGGAACTGCTCTTGAAGTACCGAATAGTAGATATAAAAGAAAAGCAGAGAGATGCATGTGGCTTCCAAAACGCGGAGGATAGATGATCCAGAGTAAGCAGCTAAAAGTTTGATCTTGGAAACAAAGCAAATACCGGACTTTCAGAGCTTTCAGGTCATCAAACAAAGCAAAAATAGTCCTTTAAGAAAATCTTTCAAGAAAACTACTAGAGTTGCTAGCTAATCGAAAGTACAATGGCTTACTTGATTTTCAAATATGAAAAATTCAAGCAAACATGAATATTCTTTTTTTTTTTTTGTGACAAAAATATTAGTAAAAAACTCTATATTACATAAATATTAAAACAGTGAGTTTAAGGAAATTAAAATTAAAAATGTATATTATGAAAATTAAGCAGTAGTATTTTTTGTCAACTATTCAGTAACATTTATTTCGAAAATCATGATCATTTTTCAAATAACATGGTTTACTTGATTTTCAAATAAAATAAATAGAAAACATTATACAGTGAAACCTCTATAAATTAATAATGTTGGGACTACACCAAAATTTTATTTTTTTATTAATTTAGAGATATATTAATTTATAAATATACTAATTGAACCAAAAACTCATTTTGGGACTATAGAATTATATTAATTTATAGAGATATTTAGTGTATATTAATTTATCAAGTATTAATTTATAGAGGTTCTACTGTAGCAAACATGTAAATTGTTTTATTATTTGGCTCAAATGTATTAAATAAATATTTAATATTACATAAATAATTTTATAATTAATTATACATTTTAACTCAAACAAAAGTTTAACGATAATCTACTGTAAAACTAAATTTAGTAAACATAATACAGTACACTAAATTATTTAAATTAAATAAAAATAAAATAAAAAATCTGTTGAATCTATTTTACAAAAAAAATTATTTTCTACTAAAAAAAAAAGAATCTCACGGATTTGTTTGGTCATCCAACTCCAGAAAATCCTAAGAACTGATGTAAACTCACATCCGATTATTAATATATAATTAAAACATAGATTTTACCAAACAAAAAAACAAAGATTACTTAAAAAAGAAAATTATCTTATTAACCGAAAAAGAGATAATTTTTTTTTTAAATAAAAAGTAATATTTATTTTAGAAAATTATAACCAATTTTTCAGATAATATAGTTTATTTAGTTTTCAAATACACTAACGTATTAAAAATTGATCTTATATGTATACTTCAAAATAATAACAATTAACATTAATACTTACTTTTATTATTTAATTATTTGTTAATCAGAATCCCGCCCGTAAGGCTGGCCGAAACTAATAAATAATAATTTATTGTTTGTAATACATTATGTTTGATTGTTGTAGTAAAAATAAAAAACACCAAACTGCACATGGAACTCTGGACTATAGTGGACCCAGAGGAAGTGAAGATTATTGAAAGTATTCTTCTCAGTAAACATAAACTGGTGAACAAAGATGGATGGCATTTCATAACCACTGGGAGGTATACGGTTAAATCAAGATATCAGGTAGAAAGGGTATACCCAGATAGAGAAAAATTGACTCCAGAATACGGACCTACGGTCACACTGCTAAAGGCCCATGTCTGGAAGATACGCTACCCACCAAAGATAAAACATTTCATTTGGCAGTCTACCAGGGTGTATACCGGTGATGAAAAACCTCTGGAGTAAAGGTATACAAGGAGGCATACACTGTATGAGATGTAGAGCTAAAGAGGAATCAGTAAACCATGTTTTCTTTGTATGTCCTCATGTGGTACAAGTATGGGCACTATCCAAAATTTCTTCAAACCCGGAGTTTTTTCCTACCAAGGCGCTATTCACAAACATGGATCACTTATTATGGAGGGTAAAGCCAGAGATGGATGACCACCATTTTGCTTAGATTTTATGATATATTTGGAAGGCAAGAAATAATAAGGTTTTTAGTAATATGGATGTGGGAGCTTCTGATACACTGAAATTGGCGGAGACTGAATCGCTATTATGGATAGAGGCCGAAGAGTCCATGAGACAAGTTCCCCAACAAGTACATGAGGACGAAGAATTTAGGCTACCATCCATACCGGGCCGTTGGTGCTTTACAGATGGGTCTTGGAAAAATCAGTTAAAGTTTTCGGGACAAGGATGGTATAATACTTTTCAAGATTTTCGCGGTTTAATGGGTGCAAGGAATACAAGAGCAAGTCTATCGCCACTGCATTCGGAGATAGAAGCTGTTATATGGGCAATGGAGTGCATGAGAAGTTTACGTCAATTTCAAGTCATGTTTGCTATGGATTGTATTCAGTTGGTGAAGATGGTTTCTACACCAAACGAATGGCCAGCCTTTGCAAATTATCTGGAAATTCAAAAGATCCTGCAGAAACGTTTCACGCACTCAGACATCATTCATATACCAATAATGCTAAATACCAAGGCGGATAGTCTCGCACGCAGTACCAGAAAACAGCCTTCATATGTTGTTCATATGGGTGCCGATCTACCAGTTTGGTTTACAGAGTCTAGTTAGAATCTGTTTTCGAGTTGAAGACAAAATAAAAACACCAAACTGAAACATAATATATTAAATAAAATAATATTTTTAAAATATAATTTAAATAATAATTTGATCATATACAAACATTTAGAAAATAAAATATATATTTTGATCGTGTATATTTTTGATTTTTTTATTCATCATTTTGATTTTCTTATACAAAAGTCATTTTTCGTATAAAAGTTTTAGATATTTGTTAAGACAAAATAGTAATTGGTTGATTAATTGTCGTTTCTTATTAAAGGTCTATTAGTTACTTTTGGATATTTTCTCTTTATTAAAAGAAAATTATTTGATATGAATATTTTTCTTCAATTCCTATGTGAAAATTTTAGTGTGGTTTCATGTAGTATTCTTAATGTTTTTTTCTATATAAAATATTTAATATTTTTGTGGTTATATATATTTTATATAAAAATTATTTTATGATTTTAAATATATTTAAAGTATGTTAATTCGTGGACAGCTAATTGTTGTTTTTATTTGACTTAACTTATTTGTATCTAAATTTTCTTACTTATTTTAGTTTAAGATATTGGTTAATAAACTCTTATGATAGAATTGGTGGAATCTTTTGATGAATAATCTGAAGTAAATAATTTGACTATTTTTAATTACAAAAATCAAATATTTTGTGAGTAATAAATGAGGTCTCAGATTTTAGTAGTTTGAGTTACTTTATAGAGTTTGAAATGTAAAACAATTGATATAATTTAATATTCAGTTTAAATAGTCTTAGATCCTGTTAACGTTAATTACTATGATTAAGTTTGATTATAGAGTTAGTATTCTATTGGGGTTTTCATGATGCATTAATTTTTTTTTCTGTTCGTAATATTGATTCAGTACACTCAAGAGGTGAAAACGAATGGATGAAATTATATGGGGCAACCAAGAGATAAAATATTGAAAATATTATTTGTTTTGTTTAAAACAAAAGTAAATTATAAAATAATTGATAAAAATCATGTAAAGTGTCGATTCATATGGTTTTTTTACAATAACTACATATTTTCAGGAATTTATAGTTCTGTTTCTATGACTTCCTTTTTAGTTGCTTGCCTAATTACAAAAATGAAAATTTATGTATTTAATTATATTTCTTTTTTACTGTTTATTTTTTGTAAACTAAATATTGTAATATGAAACATATCTTCATAAACCTAAATCAATATTAATATTTTGAGATTGATTTCTACTGATATTATTATCTATTCAAAAACTTTACAAAATTAGAACTAAGTATTATTTATATTAGAAGTTGTATTCATATCTCAATATTTTTTTTATAATAAAGCATAAACACATTTGGTAAACTTTACTATCGGAAAATTACTTTACACGATTATTATTATATTATTGTTTATAAACAAATAGTAGAAAATTATAACACTATTTTATTTGGCTTATACCATCAACAGTTTTAAAAGTTTTAAACAACTGTTGTGATACACATACATATGCCTGACCAAAAACACATACTAATCCGCTTATACGCATGCATACCGCTTTGTCGAGTTGTAGCAGCAATGTAGATTTGAAGCATGAGATTTATCACAGCTGAAATATAGGCAAATCATGGAAATGGAGTCGAAGTGACTTTCAAGCAAAGAAAGAGGAAGAAAGCAGTGAATTTTCTACAATGACCAAGATGGATAATTGTCGTAATGCTGATGAAGTTCTTTCATCAGTTTACTCCTCTCTGCTTCCAAATTTTACTTGGATCTCTTTCAACAGCCAGCCAAAGTGTACAACTGAAGTTTTCAGAAAGGTGTAATTTGTTTTCTTTACTGAGCCTGCCACATAATAACATGATAACCCAAAAAAAACACAGCATAATAAGAGTTTAAAAACTTAGCATGATAGCAACATGCTTTACTGGGATAAATGAGAGGTGTTCAAGAGTGTAGTCACACACGATCAAGATAAACTTCATTTAGTAAGCAAAACATTCAATCAATAGTGAATAACGTGAGATCTTTACCAGAGTACTGAAGTGCTCGGGTAGCACGAGATTTAGGGAAACCCATCGCTTCAAGTTCCTCGAGAATGCTTTTGTCGACGTGTGGAACAACCATCTCTACAGAAAGAGATAACGACCATAATAGATAACATTGATGTCACATTCAGAAACTCACGCAACAGATATGAATTAGCATTTACAATGTAACTTCAGCAGCATGTCCACTTCCATTGCCACCATTGGGGTTGTCTATCTCCATAGCAGGCTTAAGAGCTCCCAAGATGATAGGTTTTACCGTCTCCGTTGTCTTATCCACAAACTCAGTATGCTCTGTTCTTTTCGTATGCAAATCGCTTTCCTTGGCCTTGGAGCGCCTTGCGCTTTGGCTTGACATTATATAAGCCAAGAGAAAGGGAAGTGAGAGAGCATATTATGTTTGAATACTAACCTGGTCCTCACTATCGCATGTGAAAGAGGCACCATCACAGTAACGCAATTTGACTTTGCCAGTTGTAGAAGTCTGCATCAAATAAAGATATTTAGTCACTGCAGGAAAATGATAAAAGCTCATATGATATAGTTCTGGACAACAAACCAAGATTCTCATTAGCTTTGTTGCTTAAGATTCCAGTAAAAAGACCAAAACTTTTCCATGTGATTTGATGAGGCACTGCGTGTGGTTTTCCTGTAGATACAGCTCCTCCGTGTGTTGGACCATCCTCCTCCATGCATCACAAGTCATAACCATGTTTAACCAAACAAATCTTCTAAATTCAAAAACTACAATTGTGAGCAAATAGGCAAAAGTTTAATATATGACTTAAACTTTCAAGGAATCATTTTCATATACTTTTTCTTAATTATGCAACCCCACAATGAACTGGAACTTTTTTTTGCTAAGACAATTGTAAAAAGTGCAAAAGCCGAGCAGATTTTTCTATTTATTTAGTCCATGAACAAATCATACCAGGCCGATTTCTTTAAATTAAAACACTCATCACAAAACAATCATTACATATAAGTGTTTTCCGGGTTTTTTTCAGTCAATGAGTCAAATATGTATTCACGGGGACAAAATTCTATTAATCAAATAACTAAAAGCAAAATTGAAGGTTAAAAGGTACCTGAGATATAAGCCTGGAACGCCGGAGTTGATCGTTCTTTTCTATGAATCGGCATCTGAAGACCAATTAAGAGGCGTTCCAGATTCGGCCTTCTTCAGATTGCCTCCGGGAAGAATGTAGTTGAGAAAGAAAATAGCCGTAGCCGTTCATTGAATGTGTTGTTGCGGATCTAGCAATTGCCATGCAATCATCGGGGTTTTTTCAGATTCTCTTTTGAGTTTGAGTCAAGAGGGAGAAACCTCTGAAATATAATGAAAATAACAATTATTGTTGAATTTAAAGAAAATATTGAATGAGAGGAAGGTAAAGAGACGAGAAGAGAAAATTTGCAAGAGAAACAGAGACGGTGAGTGGCGAGGATGACGCAAACTCAGCAACTGGGATGACATGAGAAATTAAAAGTCCCTCATTGGTTAATTTTTTTAATCCTACGTGGACACTCTCTCTATTAAGAGTATTCCCTTTTTATTATTGTTAGATAGTGTTCTTTTTAATCCGAGTATTAATAGAATAGTTAATTCCACTCGTTCCATTCATTCGGGAGAGTTTGTGGAACAAAATGAATAAAATCTGCAAAGGATTTTGTTTTTGTTTCATTCCAAAAATGGAATATATGGACTTATTTTACATGGTATTCATTATGACTGATAAATATTTTATGGAATGCTATGGCATGATGCATTCCAAACAAATGTATTCCATAAAATAGCATTCCAGTTACAGTCTAAATGTGATGGTCTTCCAAAGTCGGTAAACTAATTCCGCTGATGAAGCTTATCAATCCTTTTCAAACTAATCTGGTTAACAGATTTAACAGCAAATGCATGAAACTTGTGGGTGGAAAGGCTACATAGAATACGAAAATGACAACAGAGAAAGGAAAAGAAAAACGATTCCTTTCATATTAATAGATAGGAGACCATGTCAAACTCTCGAGAGTATGATGACTTTCACTGCCTCCACAACTGGAAAGTTCTCTCTGTAAGTTAGTGACACATTTTCTCATGACATCTCCCCAAACAGGTCCCACCACCTTCTTGAGTACGTTCCTCCTTTCTTCTTCTCCAAGCCTTCAACTTTTCAAATAATATATTTATCTCTCTCTAGTCTCTATAAACTTCACATTCTTCTCTTGTCATGTGATAATAATAACTTTGCTTCTGAATTTTCTAAAAGCATGAAGAGTTTCTTACATCAGACAGATCTTCTCGGCTTACCGTTGACCAGAAAGCAAACCGTTGTCCTGTTTCTACTATTAGCCATGTCGGAGCTAGCGTCAAGTCAAGCCGTACAAGAAGACCCATATAACCCTTATGACTACGGCGGCAGGCTCTCTCCCGCCATGGCTGTGGTCGTTGTAGCTATAGTCATCATTCTCTTCTTCATCGGGTTCTTCACCGTCTACATCCGTCACTGCACGGGGACAGTCGACGGCAGCGTTAACCTTTGGGTAGGTGCAAGGAGAGTGACGAACGCGACAGTGGCGCGTGGTCTCGACGCGTCAATGATTGAGACGTTCCCAACTTTCGTCTACTCGGAAGTGAAGACAAAGAAGATAGGGAAAGGTGTGTTGGAGTGTGCGATATGTCTGAACGAGTTCGAGGACGACGAAACGCTGCGTTTGCTACCTAAATGCGATCACGTGTTCCACTCTCACTGCATCGGCGAATGGCTCCAGGGTCACGTGACTTGTCCCGTTTGCCGCACTAATCTCGCTGACCAGCAGCAGATGGTTGGACCTGTCGAACCGGAAGTAATAACCGAAACGGATCTCGAGTCGCAACAACCGGTAATTTCTGAACCGGGAGTGGAGAGTGTTGCGCGTGTTAAATTCTCTAGGTCACACACGACGGGACATTCAGTGGTATTACCTGGAGAGTGTACCGAGCGGTTTACTCTAAGGTTACCGGAAGATCTAAGGAATAAGATGATAGCAAAATGGAAGATGAAACGGTCGAATAGTCTTTTGGTTCTACCGAGGAGTGCTAAACCGGTTGACCGATCAAGGACTCGATCGGACCGGTGGCTGTTCATCAAAACATCGTCGTTTATGTGGCGAAGCCGGGACGATGGTTCGGTTAGGCTAGGTGGTAGTGGTAGTGGTAGCATTAGAGCAAATGCAGTAACAAGTCCGACCGGGGACTCGGTACGAGCAGACCGGTGGAGTTTTCTTAAAAACACGTCGCTTTTGTGGAGGAGTACGCAGGTTCCTTGGCCGAGAGTTGAAATTGATAAAGGCGGTGAAGGAACATCATCGGTTCAAGGTCAACATACCGACACAATTGAATGACTAGTGGTTCCTTTAGTTGAACGGTTTAGTTGGCTGAAACGTTTAGATTGTAAATACAATAGTATAATTGATGGATCAAAAGAGTATGAAATATAAAAAATAGAATAAATTCATCTCATTTTTATTTTTCATCAAAGGTGTAGAAATTTCTTTTCATTAGATTTCTGTTGTTTTTATGGAATTGATAGTATGATTATTTCATTCAACTGGAAGGTAGAAGAATTTGTACTACCAACATAAATAAGTAATTCTACATAATTTAATCATACATAATAACAATACTGCTTGTATCAAAATTATGTGTCCTCGCCTTTTCTAAAATATAAATTATGCACTTTTCATACACAATTCTTTAGTTTTCTTTATATTTTCTTGTAATATATTAAAAGTCAATCCCATGGACAAGGAGATTGCGTATATTCTATTTTGTAACGTTTTCCAGCAATGTCATTCGTAAGATATTGAATTAATATCTCTTTGTATTTTGATATACTCCATGTATTGATTAGTTTAGACACTTATAGATAATCTTATCCACACACAATTTCGACAAGTAATCATTTGAAATTCGAGATACCCTTACTTGTTGAGACCAAAAATAGTTTGTATAAATTCTTATTGTAGTACAGCTTGCAATGAATCATACAAAATATAAAACAATGGCGACTTCTTTTTCTCATCATTGTATATCATCATCAAGACAAACGACGACCGTTTACCAAAACTAAAATAAAACAAAATTATGGACCACGACTAGGTTGCGTTCATGATAGATCCAAACGTTACTTGTCCAACAATTTGAATAGTTACGTACCAAAGGTACCATTAGTCAAATTCTATTCTAGATATATATTATAGACTACGAGTAGTAAAGGCAATTCAAACGGTTGAAATCATACATACCAAATAGAATAAATGTAGATTAAATAGATTATATAATTTTTTTTATGGTAAGAATAGTTCAAATAAAGCAAATTATATATCTAAATAATTTTGATCAATAAAATGTATAAATAATAAAAATTACAATACTGTTGTAAACAAAGATGAAATATGTGTGTATTATTATTGCTTATGAGGTTCCTTATATATATGAGTTACAAGAATAAGATAAATGGAAAACATTCAATTTTTAAAGCAACAAGGAAATGGAAATACATAGAAAAGATAAATACATATGGTCGTCTAAAGCTATTGGGTCTATGGCCATTGGGCCACTTCTAAGTCTAGCTAATGGTTATGGCCCATCCACATAATTGTCCATAACACTTCCCCTTGGATGCCATAACCGTATGGGCTTGTACTATGCTTAATGTTGCCTCGTTAAAACCTTCTTTAGGAAAACCAAAAACCCAAGGTGGAAAAAATAGAAACCTTAGACAAGGAAAAAGAGTACAACACATGATACTCCCCCTGATGAATGCATCACTGAAAATGGCTCAGCTGACGCATCCCAATCTGGTACACGAACTTCTTGAATGTTGAGGTTGGTAAGGACTTGGTGAACATGACGGTTAGGTTGTTAGTGGATTGAACTTGGACCACTTGAACTTCGTTGGCCTTCTGGAGGTCGTGGGTAAGACATGCTTCGTTCTGTCTCCTTTGATGTACCCTTCTTTGAGCTGATGTATGCAAGCTGCGTTGTCTTCATAAACCACGGTTGGCTCGTCCTTTCCAATACTCAAACCACTACTCACTCGGATGTGGTTGGTCATGCTCCTCAACCACACAAGTTCAGAACTTTCCTCGTACATGGCTATGATCTCGGCATGGTTGGAAGATGTGGCTACAAGCGACTGCTTCTTTGATCGCCAGCATACTGCTGCACCACCATGTATATAAACGTACCCAGTCTGAGATCTAGCCTGGTGCGGGTCAGACAAGTACCCAGCATCCGTGTATCCGACCAAACTCTTCTTTGGTCAATAAGTATAGAACAAACCAAGATCCTTTGTTCCTTGCAAGTATCTGAACAAGTGTTTTACTCCGTTCCAATGCCTTAAAAGTCGGACATGAGCTAAATCTAGCAAGTAGGTTCACGGCAAAACAAATGTCTGGTCTAGTGTGGCTAGCCAAGTACATTAAAGCTCCAATGGCACTTAGATAAGGTACTTCCGGACCCAAAACATCCTCATCCTTTTCCTTTGGTCTGAACGGATCAGTCTTTAGGTCTAAGGACCTTACGACCATAGGATTTGACAATGGATGAGCCTGGTCCATATTAAACTTCTTGAGTATCTTTTCTGTATATGTTTTCTGATGCACAAGGATACCATATTTTACATACTCAAGCTGCAAACCCAAACAAAACTTGGTTTTACCAAGATCTTTCATCTCAAATTCTTTCTTTAAATACTCAACTGTTTGGGTGATCTCTCCAGGGGTTCCAAGTATATTCAGATCGTCCACACAGACTGATATAATGACAAAACCTTTGTTGTCAAACTTCTTTTTAATAATACATGGACTTATTGGATCATTCTTATAGCCCTCTTTGACTAGGTACTCGGATAACCTTTTGTACCACATACGACCTGATTGCTTTAAACCATATAAAGCCTTATTCAATCTTATGCAATGTTGTTCTCGAGAACATTTCTTATCTTTGAGCTCAATACCCTCTGGAACTTTCTTATAAATCTCATTATCCAGTGGATCATAAAGGTATGTTGTTACTACATCCATTAGGCGCAAATTCAAGCCTTCTTTCACGGCCAGACTAATCAAATATCTCAATGTAGTTGCATCCACCACAGGGGAATATGTTTCCTCATAATCTATTACAGGTCTTTGTGAGAATCCTTGTGCAACAAGCCGTGCTTTATATCTTACAACTTCTCCATTCTCATTTCTCTTCCTTACAAAGACTCATTTGTGTCCCACTGGTTTGACATCTCTAGGTGTCTTAATAATAGGGCCAAAAACGCCTCTCTTTCTCAATGAATTCAACTCCACGTTTATGGCTTCTTTCCATTTGATCCAATCTAATCTCTGCATGCATTCATACATAGACGTGGGTTCTAGATCCTCATGTGTTTCCATGATCTCAAGTGCTACACTGTATACAAATATGTCATCGAGCTCGATTTCTCTTCGATTCCATTTTTCTCAGACATGACATAGTTCATTCACCAGTTGTTGGCTCAAGATACTTAATGATGGTCGGGGATTCATATCCTACATATATTCCCATCCGTCTCTGTGGTCCCATCTTTGTTCTCTGTGGTGGAGCAATAGGAACATAAACGGCACATCCAAACGTTTTGATATGGGACACGTCTGGCTCATGACCCGTGAGTAGCTGGGATGGAGAATATTTATACTCACTAGATGGCCTGATGCGAATCATTTCATCTGCATGTAATACGGCATGTCCCCATTCTGATGCCGGGAGCTTTGACCGCATGAGTAATGGTCGGGCAATCAGCTGTATACGTTTAATGATAGACTCGGCCAAGCCGTTCTGTGTATGTACATGTGCCACGGAATGTTCCACACTTATTCCCATGGACATACAGTAGTCATTAAACGCATGGGATGTAAACTCACCAGCATTGTCTAGACGTATAGTCTTTAAGGGAAAATCTGGAAAATGTGCTCTCAATTTAATGATCTGAGCTAGCAATCTTGCAAAGGCCATATTCTGTGTGGATAGTAGGCAAACATACGACCATCTGATTGATGCATCTATTAAGTCCATGAAATATCTAAATGTCCCACTAGGTGGGTGTATAGGTCCACATATATCTCGCTGAATCCTTTCCAGAAAACTTATAACTTCCTTATTAACCTTGACTGGTGATGGCCTAGTTAGGAGTTTCCCTTGTGAACATGCTTCACATGTGAGAGTCTTTGGGACAACTCCTTTGAACGTGTGCCCTTTAGAGTTCAAGATCAATTTTCGCATCATGTTATGACCGGGGTGGCCAAACCGGTTGTGCCATAGAGTAAAGGTCTCGCAGGCATTAGCCTCGACCATACTGATCTTTGCAAGGTACAGACCAGTAGCTATTGCAGGTATAGTCTCTAAGATTTTCTTAATGCCATTGGTGATTGAAAATATATTAAGGAAATCTTTCATTCCTTCTTCCCATGTTTCAAGGTGTAAACCATTCAACCTTAAGTCCTTGAAACTTAATAGGCTCCGTTTAGAGCTTGGGGAATACAAGGCATGTTTAATCTCAAGATGAGTGCCTTTAGGCATCAAAACATAAGACTGGCCGTATCCTTCAAGAAGGTTGGCCACGCCTGCAATAGTGTGTATATTGGCACTTTGCAATGTGAGATTCACAAAATACCGTTTGTCTTTAAGTATAGTATGGCTTGATCCACTATCCACCACAAGTTTACTCATCTCATTATTCATCATACTATACATAAGAATTTATAAACTCAGAAAATTATAAATAAAACTTTCATATTATAAATTTAAAACACCAAAATCCATATCAAGCATTCAAGAAAACATTCTTAAAATAAAACACCAAATAAATATTAAAAGCTAAATGTCAAAAATGATTAGTCCCTTAAACAATCAGTAGTCTCATAATCCATATTAGTTCTTCCATGCTCATCATCATTATCAGCCTCATAACCGGAATCATAGGCCATATGGGCCTCGGGGTTTTGATTCTTCATCTTCTCTTGATAAAGCTCACATAGGTGCTTAGGAGTTCTACACTATTTCTGGAAATGTTCAGTGCTCCCACATCGGTGACAAACATATTTGGTCGAGTAAGACGGCTTGCTTGTACCGCCTCGACCACGGCCATAACTTTGGCCTCTCCCGCGACCGTTGCTGGAACCACGACCACGGTTATTGTGGTTTCCAGACCTACGGTTGTATGGGTGGTTGTCACGACCATTACTCCCCTTCTACCCACCACGACCCTTGCCGTGTGGTCTCCTATCATTGTGGGCGTAATTGGATTCTTTGGGAACATCATGTTCAACCTTATGTGCTTCTGGTACGGGTGCTGATCCTGCACGTCTCAAGGCATTGTTCCTCATCAGTAACTCACTGTTAGCCTCGGCCAACAGTAGGACCGCAATCAGTTCTGAATATGTGGGGAACTCCCTCGTCCTATATTGATGTTGCAATACTGCATTCGAGGAGTGCATTGTGGAGTAGATCTTATCAAGCATATTTGCCTCGGTCACCTCCTCCCCACAAAGTCTCAGCATTGAGACTATACGGAACAAGGCAGAATTGTACTCGTCCACAGACTTAAAGTCCATGAACCTCAGGTTCTTCCATTCATCTTGAGTCTTTGGGAGTAACACCGTTTTCTGGTGGTCATAACGTTGCTGTAAAGCGTCCCAAAGCTCAAGTGGATCTACCATAGTAAGGTACTGATTCTTAAGCCCCTCATTGAGATGATGGCGTATGATCTGAATCGCCTTGTAACGATTCTTATCAGTCTCATTAAGATGATCGTATCACCAAGCCCCTTAGACCTCAAAATGATCTTAGTATCAAGAGCCCACTGCAGGTAATTATCTCCAGAGAGATTGAGAGCAGTGTAGTCAAGGTTTGCAATCTTAGATATTTGAATCACATAACCACACAAAATTAGGGTTTCATAAACATTGTGATTCACTTGACTACATTACAACCATAAACCAAACCATACTCGTAACTACAATGACCATGGTGTGGACAAACGAACAACACACGCTCTATGGTCACTCAAAACTCATATGGCTTTGTTTTGGTCGGAATGGGTGAGAATGACATTAACAATACTACATGCTGGTCGGTTTTAAACAAAGTGAATGCGCAAAATTCATTCGACCATATGATGCAAAACTAACTCCATTCATTCTTAAAATCAGATTTTAGCATCTTAATACCAATTAATCAAAATCAATCACTCATTTCTCCCTCTGATTTTATTAATTGTGGTAATTAGGGTTTCAAGGCCCTTTGCTCGGATTTAAACCTCAAATAAATTAGGGTTTTAAGGCCCCAAGATCAGAATCAATAGGCGGCCAGAATAAAAACATGCGACCAATTCTTAAAACTTCAATTAAACTCATCAATTCTTAAAATCAGATTCTAGGTCTTTTCATGCTAGCAATCTTAAATAATCATGTTTTGATCTTATAAGGTTTCAAGGCCATATGATTTTAGGTTCTCAGATTTTAATAAAACAATCAATCTATCAATCTTAAACCTCAAACAATCAAAACAAGCAAGCATGAACAATATTAAATCCGACTTTAGCTATTAGGGTTTAGGGTTACAATTCCAAAAACTTAGGGTTTCAGATTCTCAGATGATGATCACAAAAACAATCAAATAGAATTAGGAGGAATTGATTTCAAGATGCGAGTTTGAAAGAGTTCAAGTTCTTGTTTTCATCCGATTTTTAGGGTTTAAGAAAACAATTTCTAAAACTTAGAATTCTTTGTTTCTATGTCCTCAGATTAATGTGTATACCTTTCCTTTGCAGATTAAAAGAACCGGATCACCAAGGAGAGAAGACCGTGAACGGAACAGCTACACACCAAGGGGATCGCCTAGGGTTCTTGGTCGGAGAAAAGGAAATTCTTAGGCGGCTGGGACTGCTTGTCGGCTATCGGCTAGGGCTTCCACTGGGAAAAAGAAACTTGGCTGAAAGAGAAAAGGAAATCGGATGGCGGCTGGGACTAGGTCTATCCGAGAAAAAGGAAATTCCAGCTAGGGTTTTGGGCGAGAAAAGGAAATCGGCTAGGCGGCTGGTCGGATGAGAGAGATGGCTGAGATTAGGGTTTTTGGTTTCTTGTCAGATTTCTTTGCTTTGATTATCATAGCAATTTGTGCTGATAACGTGTTGTAAACAAAGATGAAATCTGTGTGTATTATTATTGCTTATGAGGTTTCTTATATATATGGGTTACAAGAATAAGATAAATGGAAAACATCCCATTCCTAAAGCAACAAGGAATTGGAAATACATAGAAAAGGCAAATACATATGGCCGCCTAGAGCTATTGGGTCTACGGCCATTGGCCACTTCTAAGTCTAGCTAATGGTTATGGCCCATCCACATAATTATCCATAACAAATACAAAATTAAAACACATAATATAATATATATATATGTATATATATATATAACATAAATAACAGTATATATTGCAATACAATTATGTTATTACAATTTGAAAATTAAACAAATAAATAAAAAAAAATCAGCAATTAATGAAAAACACATCTCTTTCATTTATGTACATATTTAAATCACACTACCAAAATACTATAATTTTACACAATACATATTATAATTAAAACACACAGATACTATAAAAATAATTTAAATAAATATAAAACTTTTATAAAAAAATAAAATGACAGATAAATAGAAAATAGAATTTTTATATTCTTAAAATTGTAAATAAAATAAAATAAAATGAAAATGTAGTTAAGAAAAGAAGATAACGGATAAACAACACCAAATATATTATAAAATCCCATTATAAAATCCAAAAAGTTTAAAAAAGTTAAATTTTCTGTGACACTATTCCCTGCAATCTGTGTGGAATGTTCTTGGTGTGTCTTCCGGCGTGAATCCTCCGACGTTTGCTTCTGGCAATCCTTCCCTATCCTTTCCCCTGACCCTCCTGACCCAACATCACCCCTTTCCCCTGTTAACTTCCCCTCCCTAGCTGATTCTACAACTAAAATTGCCTTATCCGGTACTTTTCGAAAGGGATATCAAAAGGACTATCTCAAACCCTCAACTACTGTTATTCCCCCTTCTGAGAATAAGCAGAATGTTACTACTTGCTCAGGAACCTACCTAATGGAAATAGAGCAAGAAAAAACTACCTTTTTCATCTATCACTGTTCCCGAGACTAGATCTGAAGCTGCTACAATCCAAAATGTGGCCATAGAAACTACGTCCACCCAACACTACTCGATCCTTCCACCAAAATCTTCCTCCCCTATTCAAACCAACAAAGACTCATCCTCTAACCCAATCCTACCCTCACCTGAAAGCCCTCTTCCTGTCCTTCCCACTATTGTCCTGGAGAAACCTCATGTCTCGATTCAAACTTTGGTAGAGAAACTCCAAGTCTCTGCAGACATGTCTCTGAGACGACTGTCTCCGGTTACTCTATCTCCATCTGGTCATCCGCGTGTGATTCTACCTGATGCTGTTTTCAAATTAGGTGCAGAGATTCATAAAGATTTTATAATATGCTATTTCAATGGGAAGTCTCCACCTTTGAAGCAAATTCAGAGTGTGTTTAATTTTATGTGGGGCATGGGAAAGCGATTGGAGATCCATAAAAATCCCACTAAACCGTTCAGTTATAGTAAGGATTTCGAGTGAATACCTCAGGCAGAAGATCCTAGATAAAAATATCTGGTACGTAGGAGACTCAATGTTTCATACGTCCCAATGGAACTCTGATCACTCTGTGACTACACCACCACTAAAAGCTATCAAAATCTAGGCGCATCTCATGGGTATACCTCTTGATCTTCGTCATGACGAAGGGCTCAGCTTGGTTGCGGGGCTTGTAGGAGAGCCTAAAGAGACTGCGAATTCACAAAAAACTTGGTCAGTTTAATGGTATCTCATGTAAAAGTCGAAGTTGACTTAACTGAGCCTCTGCCTCAGGTGGTGGAATTTGAACAGGAAAGCGGTGAAGTTGTTGAAGTACTTGTCCACTATCCTTGGGTTCCTCCGACTTGCTCACATTGCCATGAACTTGGTCACATCGTCCGAAACTGTCTCACTTATTCTCCTCCGGTCCCTGAAACAGAAAAATCATCAGCCTCAAATGTTGATCAAACTAACCTCCCAAAACCTAATATCCCATTTCAGAAAGTCCCTCCTAAAACTACCAAAGCCCCTAAAAAAACACTCAAAATTCTCATCCTCCTTTAAAGTCCCAATTGCCTCATTCTTCCCTCACTCCATCAAATAAATACCAAAGAAAGGAGTATGTTTCTCAATCTTCTATAACTATCTCTCGCTCCATGGACCCTAGTGTGACCCCTAAGCCACCTATCATTGTTTCCCCCTTTCCCTCTCTCCAAACCCTCAGCCAATGTTAACCTCAAACCACCTACAAATCCAAGCTCTTTTTCTTCCCCTGAACCTTTGCCTAGACCTTCCTTGAAACGTTCCAGATCTTCTCCAACTCTTTCTCCACCTACAACTACCACCTCCAACCCTTTTTTGACCCCTCTTACTCCATCAATCCCTGACTCTGAAAATTGTTTCTCCCTTTTGACCCCTGATACCTCTACCTTACCCATAGCTACTAACTCCCCTAATCTTTCCCCCTCTTTTGTTTCTCGAGGTCATCCTCTTCCCGAGGACCCTCAAAATCCTTCTTGATGAGTGCTAAGCTCTTTTTTTGAATATATGTGGCCTAAATGACCCGGGAAAGTATAGACCATTTGTTAATTGGCTTAATAGCCAAAAATTCCTTTTTGGAGTCCTCTTAGAAACTCACATAAAATAACCTTTTTTAAATCCCATCCTTTCTAAAATATTCCCTTCTTGGAACTACCTCTCAAACCATCTATCTGACCATGATGGCCTCATTATCTTAATTTAGAAACACCCGTGGGTTGTTCAGCTACTGTTCCAGTCTAGACAATGTCTTACCTGCTCTATAACTATGCCTAATCAAGCTTCTATCTATTACACTATGCCTCTAATCAGAGTGATGAAAGAGTGGAGATGTGGCATGACTTACTTCACAATCATGCGGCATTTGATCTGGAAAACAAAAACTGGGTGGTAGGCAAAGATATGAATCAGATACTCTTTCCCTTCGAGCATTCAAACTCAGAGCCTATCACCACTTACAACCTCATGTATCAACTTCAAGATTGTTTCCTCCAGGCTGGACAAACAATCAACCTGAGAATCCAACAGCAAAAAATTTAGATCGGTTGCGGGTCAACAACTATACGATTGCTACGTTTCCTAATGTGGTTGCTACCTTCTTACCCCAAGATATGTCTGACTACACTCCCTGTCTTTTAAACCTCTCACTCTTCCTCCCAAAAGCTGGTACTTGCCCGTACAAGTTCCAGAATTACCTAACCAAACACTCGGGTTTTTCTCAGCTAGTTAAAAACACATGGATTCATGCTGGAAGCGACTCTCAAACGTTGTCACAGTTGTGTTGGAAGCTCAAACTAATTAAGAGTGATTTAAAGAAAATAAACAGAGAAAACTATTCAAAAATTCAGAAAAGAGTTTCTGAGACTCACAGTTTGCTACAACTTGTGCAGGTACATGCACTGCAGGATCCAAGCTCTATAAATTTCTAGGCGGAGAGAGATCTACATCAAAAGTGGAATTTTCTGAGAGAAATAGAGGAGTTGTACTTCTGTCAAAAGTCACGAATCAACTGGTTAAGGGAAGAAGATTTAAACACAACTTACTTCATGAGGATCTGTCAGACAAGATCAAACTATAATGCCATCCGTGCTCTTTTAAACTCATCAGGGGTCTGGATTACTGACCCAGTGGAGATCAGCATTCTTGCGATCTCTCATTTCTCCTCTGTTTTTGGCCCTTTATACATAACCCCTGTTATAACCTCTTCATCTGATTGGTTCCAAGGTCTCCAAAACTTCAGAGTTTCTTCAGCTTAAGCCTCTCAGATGTTGTTGTTCCCATCCCCAGATGGAAATAAGATCCCTGATGTTCAAGCTCAACCCGAACAAGGCTTTAAGACAAATGGTTTAACTTAAGGATTTTTCAAGGCAGCTTGGGACTCGGTAAAAATGAAGTCCTAAGCTCTATCACCAACTTCTTCTGCACCGGCTTCCTGCCTTCTTCAACTAACGCTACAATACTCTCGCTGGTTCCAAAATTCCCTGGGGCATCAAAGGTTACAGATTACAGGCCAGTCTCATGCGTAAATACCATATATAAGGTCATATCAAGACTTATGGTTAAAAAACGGAAACCTATCTTGTCGAGCTTAATACTACCTAGCCAAACAGCGTTTGTTAAATGGAGATTATTGCTGGAGAATACAATTATTGCAAGTGAGCTAATCAATGGTTACCACAAGAAAAAAGGCACAAAGAAGATCACCATCAAAGTGAACATAGCCAAGGCCTTTGACGCTCTCTCTTGGGACTTCTTGTTCTCTTGTCTTTAAGGGTATGGATGTACCAGACCAGTTTTTGCACTGGTTGAAATCGTGTATCTGTACAACAAACTTCATGATCGGTTATAATGGCACAGTTAATAGCTACTTCAAGGGAACTAGAGGTCTAAGGAAAGGGGACCTCTTATCTCCTTACCTTTTCGTAATTGCCATGAATTGTCTCTCTCATATGTTGAATGAAGTTGATTCCCGCCCCCAGACTCGATTCAAATATCACTCAAAGTGCAAGAAAATTAAGTTGACTCACCTGTCTTTTGCGGATGATCTCTTAATCTTCATTGAAGGCAATATTGAATCTGTCCAGTGTGTTCTCCATGTGCTAAAAGAATTTGAGGATCGCTCGGGATTAGCTGTAAGCATGCAGAAGACAAGTTTCTTTGCATCAGGAATGAAGGAAGCAGAAATTAACGCGATCCAAGCTTCAACAGGGATGACATGTGGTAACTTACCTTTTAGATATCTTGGAGTGCCGATGAACTCAAGGAAAATTTCTCTTGCGAGTTGCGAGCCACTTTTGCATCAAATCAAAGCGCGGTTCTCCTCCTGGTCAACAAAAACATTATCATTTTCTGGTTAGCTAATGCTCATAAAAACTGTGATTTCGGTAATTACCACATTCTGGTGTTCCTCCTTTGTGCTTCCGAAAGCTTGTGTAGAGAAGATTAACTCATTGTGTTTTGTATTTCTGTGGAAAGGAAGTATAGAAGCTCATAATACTGCTAGGGTGGCGTGGACTACGGTAGTGAAGACGAAAGAGCAAGGGGGGGGGGTTAGGGGTTAAAAACCTGCAAACATGGAATAAAGCTTGCTGCTTATGGTTGATCTGGCTCCTCTTTTCTCATCCTGACTCAGTGTGGATCTCCTTGTTCAAAGAAGTCATCCTAAAAGGATCAGTTAGTAACTACTGGACTACTAACCCCTCTCAATCATTCTTCTGGTTAGCAAACAAACTTCTCAAGATGCGGAATGTGGCTTACCCATTAATACATCTTAGAGTACAGAATGGAGAGGCGGGCAGATTCTGGATAGATAACTGGAGCCCCTTCGGGAAGCTTCAGGATTACTTGGATGGTGATAAATCGCGGTTAGGTATCCCATTAAGAGCTACACTGGCCTCCTTGTACAGCAACTGAGCTTGGTGCCTGCTGGCAGCAAGATCAGACAATCAACTTCAGGATCTAGCTTTCATAACTACAATCCAATTCAATAATGAGTCAAATTAATATGAATGGGAAATCAATGTGTAGTGAAAATATACGGAACATGAGAGGTTTACCATTACCTGAGAGGTGTGGTAGAAGAAGTAAACTGGTCAAAAGCGGTTTGGACATCAGCAAGTATCCCTCGACAAAGCTTCCACACTTGGCTTGTAGTGCAGAATTGAATTCCAACGCGTGACCGACTGATAAGCTGGGGCATCCAAACACCTTCTCTTTGTCTTCTCTGTAATGTAAAAGAAGAATCTCGGGATCATCTCTACTGGGAGTGTGACTTTGCGTTTGACCTTTGGAGATTAGTTGCTGGGAGATGTAGGATCGTCCCATCAAGGAGATTGGAAAATTCTCTTGATTAGATGTTAACGCTACCTCCACCAGCAACTACTCGATCTCTCTCCCTACTTGGATGGCAAGCGACGATCTACTGGATATGGAACGAAAGAAATAACCGACTGCATACAAATCAATTTAGATCAGTGGACTCAATCTATTCTATCGTCGATCACCAAATAAGAAACAAAATCCAGACCTTCAGAGAGACTAACCCCAAGAGATCATCGATGATGATGCAGTACTAGATCTGGTAAGGTCTGAGAACCTTACGTCTATGTTTTGATCTATCTCCTTCTCGCCTCTTCGCCTTCTATCGAGCCAGTTTCAAAATATATATATATATAAAAAATATCCCCTATATATTAATCACGGAGCATTACAACATTTTGGTAGACACGTGTCACAACGAGAATGATTTTCATAACTCTTAGAGAAATATGTTAGTTTAACTAAACATATGTTATATTTTTATTATACTAACTATCATATTTAATTAGTTGTGTACAAAAAAATATTTCCTATTCTTTCCTTATATAAAAGCTACAGAATTACCTAATATGATTAACATATATATCACAATTAATGTTTATGAATAATAAAAATTTGATAATAATTTTTTATCCTCTTTACTTTTTATTTAATTTTATATTATTAAAAGAAATTAAACAATCACATTAATCATATAATAAAAAATTTAGATGTTTTTATATGTTCTATTTTGGATTTTTTTAAAACGACCATAAATTACTAAAAATGGAAAAAATCTCACATTGAAAATTTTGTGATCAATGATAACGTTTTTTAGTTCAGCCAATCGTTTTTCTAATTGGTCTTAACCTGTTTATAATAATTAAATAAATGGATCACGCATAATAGAATGTGTTTTGTTTAAAAATTATTGCATACCCAAAATCAATATGAACCATCATCCATTTCGTTTAGTTTTTTGTTACAATAAAAAATATATGGTTGGGAAAAAAAACTGAATCCAGATAACCGAACCAAATCTAATCTAAAAAGTACTACAAATGTTTAACTAAATTTGGTTAGATATCCAAACGGATTCGAAATTTTGGTATATAGAGAACCAAAACTGAATCAAAATATTTCGGGTATCCGAGTTTACTCAAACAAGATTTATATAATTAAATATATTAATTATTTTTAAATTTAACATCTAAGAATATACTCCCTCTGTTTCATTATAAGTGTCACTCTACAGCTGTGCACACATATTAAGAAAACAATTAATTTTACATATTTCTTATATAAAAACACAGTTACCCATACACCTAACTATATTTTAACCAATAGAAAAACAAATTACATAATAATATTAATAAATTTTGCATTGAAAACCGAAAATGACACTTATTTTGTAACGCAAAAAATTCTCTACAACGACACTTAATATGAAACGGAGGGAGTACAAAACACATAAGATTTTTTATAAAAAAATCAAAAATACTTAGAAATATATAACATAGTTAAGTGTACATTTTTAAAATAGCTAAACGATGCTTCTAATACCAAAAGTATTTGAAATATTTATTAATTTTTTATCCAAATATTTAAGATAAACCGATTTTATGTTAAGTTTAAATATTTTGGCATTCATTTTCAAATTTATATGTTATATATTATTTTACTTTTTGATTTTGAAAAATATAAAGTATATATGAAATTTAATCTTTTTAAAAAAAATAATAATAATTGGGTTTTCCGAACCTACAAAGATTCGAACTAACCGAAAAGATCTAACCAAACATAATTTAACCGAAAATGGTACCAAAATGTCCATCCGTAATCAAATGTAAAAAACGTTATTCATAACAAAATAGGTATTTAAATACAACATATTTTAAAAAAGCTCACTCCGCGCATGGCGCGGATTATCATCTAGTATATCACTTATATATTAAAAGAGAAACATTGTAATAAATGCGTTCATACCATAACTGACACTTGTCGGTCTTACAATTATTTGGCAATAAATATGCTCACATACTAATTTTTTTAATTCATTATTTAATATATTTATATACTATTTTTAATTAATTCATTTTGCCTATATTTTTAGTCTTTGTATTAATAAATTAAATCTTTCACGTGAAACTAATGAATAATATTTTTGTTGTAAAAAATTCCAAAATCATTAAGATTCTCATCAACTCAAATGTTGCGATGAAAATGTTTGTAGAAATTTAAAGTTTCGTACCTTGCCGAAGTTGGTCATGGTTGAGGATTCGGTACACAATAACAACAAAAAAGGTAATTAATTATGAATTAAAGAACCTGAGGTGAAAAATACCACACGCAAAGTCAGATCTTTAGTTTAGTCAAATATTAACATTTTTATAAAGTTTTCATATCAGACCAAACATTAGAAACAAAATCAAATTGGTAGAAAAATCAGAAATCAGAAAAAAAGAAATATAAATCACAAAATCGATTAAAAACATAATTCAGGTATCAAGTAAAGATGTCACTTTGTAATATATATATATATATATATATATATATATATATATTATTTTTATTCTTTACGGGTACAATTTGATTATCTTCATATGGAAAAATGTTATTAATTCTAGGTTTGTTTTATTTTTACTTAATTTTATTTAAGAATTTACTATCATGTGTTATTTTGAACAAAAATGTTTAAATCTCAATTAACGGTATATTCATATATTTATCCTCACATTTATATACTTTTACATATACATACATGTACACATTGACATGAGCGACTATATAACTAAATATTCACAACAAGTGAGAATTTTAATTCTTATTGAAGTTGAATTTTTTTTTAATGTTTTGTTTCACTATCGCTCAAATTGGAGTGAAATTTTTTATGTTAATAATTTAATTTTCTTTTTCAAATATTATTTAAATTGTATTTGATTTTACATGTCTTTAGAAATTATAATAGGAAACTACTAGTTCGACATAAAAAAATTTATATAAAACGAAATCAAACAAATAACAATATTTTTTGGTTATCATCGAAAAAATAAAAACATCAAACATTTAAATCAAACAAACCAAAATAAATATAGATTTAGAATGATAGTTATATTTTAGGAGATTAAAAAATAACGTAAAACTAAACCAATATTCATGGTAAACAAACATATATCATTTTTATCTTAAAAGTAACAAAAGTAATAATCCCATTCCGCGCAAAGCACGGGTTATTACCTAATATATATTATAGTGACACAAGAAAGTTGCCATTCAAAAATACAATAGTCCTAAAACTAACCATCAAAGTATTAAACACACAAACGCAAGCATTAACGTATTGAAAACATTATTGCCTTATCTTTTTCGCGATGATGTGAGAAAACAAACTCGGACGTGGTGTATCTTATTAATAATGTCCAATCTATAACATTTGTTGTACAATTCATGAATTCTTCATTGAGGTTTTATACTGCAATTCTATTATCAATTAAAAAAAAAATCCAGAGATGAACAAGATTTAACATGTTCATTAGTACTAAGACACATAACCGGCAAATCAAGTTCTGAACCGATGCTACAGTAAAACTGGAATACCGGTTATACACATTTGTGTTTTCTATAACAAAATCACATTAGTGTTATCTATTAATAATAACAATCTCAATTAATATCAAATGTTGTGTTGTTTCATTCTAAAAGTTGTCAAATTATATATGAGTCTTTTCAACATCATTGCTAAAATGTATTTGTTTAAAGAGTTGTGTCTTAATTTAAAAAGTAATTAAAATATCCAAAAAGTGTCTTTCTAAATATTTAAGATTTGCGTCAATTATTTGGTTGTGTTTTTTTCATCCTAAAAATTGTATTAAGAAGTTGTCAAATTATATATGTCTTTTTCAACATCATCTCTAAAAATTTCAGTTTTTAAAATTGTGACTATTCATATAGTCTTTGAAAATTTATAAATTTCTCATTGTGAGTCTTTCACAAATCTATTAAAATGGTGAAAAGAAAAAGTTGTGTGCAACTAACTAATAACAAATTCTCAGAAGATATTCAAATGAAACATTATCAACAAAAGATAGCAGGAAGGTTCATTCATGTTTGGATAGCACAAAATCCTAGTCAATCACCATTATTTAAGCTATATGTCATGATATTGATTTGAAATATTTATTTAAATTTCATTTTCACTTCTCTCTTTGAATTCACAAAATATATAAAAATTTAAATAAATATTTCAAATCAATATCATGACATATAGCTCACTTCTCTCTCTTGAATTCACACAAAATATGAAATTTAAATAAATATTTCAAATCAGTATCATGACAAAATATGCCTTAATTTGTTTTGAATTTTTCATAAATCTTGATTAGATTGGTAAATCTTTTCATAATTTGTTTGGGTACTTCCATATAACATTAGTAACCAATCGCTAGAAATTGTTTTCCTTTTATGAATCTAGCTTACATAAAATATTGTTTAGATTGATAGATCCACTACAAGAAAAAGGGGTATTCATAGCATCCTGGGATAGCGTGGATTTTCAAACTGCTATGATAGATATTTTTTTTGATTTTGGGACATATTCATAGCATTACCTTAATGCTGTCGGAAAAAATTCACAAAGCGGGAATAGAAAAGCACGCGTACCGCCTATACTTAGTGAAATTTTGAGAACCGCGAAATACTAAATCACTTCCCTCTCTACTGTAACACTTTGGCTACATAAGGGAATAAAAAAAATTTGTCGACAAAAAATTAAAAAAAAAAGAATAGAGTAACCGAGAGAAGAACTCTCTCGAGAAAACCCTAATCCCTTCACGGCGACCCTGTCTCCCACCGCGGAAACGCTTCGTCGACGCCTTGAAGCTCAATTTTGTGGACAGTAACCGGTGATACTCTCCAGCTCAAGTCAATCTGAAGAGGATCGCGGCTCATAATCGAATCGAAGGTAGAGATTTAGGATTTATTTTCTTCGATATCTCAGTTTCCCCTGATTTGGGGTTTGTTCTGTTTAAAGTTCTTAACTTTTACATGCATTTGTTTGAAGTTCTTACACGATTCTCATTTCTTTGATTCTCATTTGGTTAAATCTGATATGTTTGATTCTGATATGTTTGATTCTGATATGTTTGATTTTGATATAAATTGTTTAATTCTCGTCTTGGCTTAGTCATTACATGATTCTGATTTGTTTGACTCTTGTTGTTTACTGTAGTGAGTGGTTAATATTTGAGATTTTAGTTTCACATTCTATTTAGAATGTATTTTTTGTGTGACCCTTTTACTTGTTCTAACGGTTTTAAAGAAGTATAGATCAAACAATGTTGGAGAAGTCGTGGGTTCATCTCTCGAGGTATGAAATTAACATATATATGATACATTTCAGTTGGGGATTTGAGTGTCTAATGGATTTTTCTGTTTTGTTTTGTTATAACTGCAGAGTTGATCCTGCTTATGAGAAGGGCGCATGGGACTTTGTCCAAGCTGTGTCTGCGGGTGAAGGAGGTGTTAAGTTCATTGTTTTCCCTTGCACATACTGTCGGA
Organism: Eruca vesicaria subsp. sativa; assembly: GCA_932364175.1. Lineage (NCBI taxonomy): Eukaryota > Viridiplantae > Streptophyta > Magnoliopsida > Brassicales > Brassicaceae > Eruca > Eruca vesicaria. The sequence continues at coordinate 27,806 of CAKOAT010180377.1, forward strand.
ATGTAGATCGGCATTCAGCTACTGATATAGTTGATCATTTGGTTAGAAGGGGAATGGATGAGGTGTACAAGCAGCGTAAGGACTGGTATCATCATGGAGAAGTTAACTCTGTGGCTGAAGGCGATATGAAAGAGAAGCAGTGGAATGAGGAGATTTTGGGGTTGTATAGAGCTGCTGAGAAGTTAGATGAAGATTTAGCTACTGAACGTGACTTTTGTGAGATGGCAGAGGGAGAAGATATGAAAGAAGATGAGTTCTTGGCAAAGGTTGCAGATGCTGAAACCCCATTATATTCAAGCTGTGCAAACCATAGTAAGTTATCAGCCATCGTGTCATTGTTTAGGCTGAAGACTAAGAATGGCTGGTCTGACAAGAGTTTCGACGATCTACTTGAGACATTGCCAGAGATGTTACCAGAGGATAACGTGCTGCATACATCACTGTACGAAGTTAAGAAGTTCTTGAAGTCTTTTGATATCGGGTATGAGAAGATTCATGTGTGTGTTAATGATTGCTGCCTGTTCAGAAAGAAGTTGAAGATGCTCGACAATTGTCCAAAATGCAAGGTTTCAAGATGGAAGATTAACCAGCACACTAGTGAGATCAAAAAAGGTGTCCCACAGAAAGTATTAAGATACTTTCCAATAATCCCACGGCTGAAGAGGATGTTTAGGTCTGAAGAAATGGCCAGAAACCTAAGGTGGCATTCCAATAACAAGAGCAGCGATGGGAAACTAAGACATCCCGTAGATTCTGTGACATGGAAACAGATGAATGACAAGTATCCCACATTTGCTGCTGAGGAAAGGAATATACGGCTGGGACTCTCCACTGATGGATTTAATCCTTTCAACATGCAGAGCAGTAAGTACAGTTGCTGGCCTGTGCTGCTAGTTAACTACAATCTGCCTCATAATCTATGTATGAAGAAGGAGAATATAATGCTGACACTGCTCATTCCTGGTCCACAACAGCCTGGTAACAGTATCGATGTCTACTTAGAGCCACTAATAGAGGACTTAAATCAGTTGTGGAGCAAAGGAGAGTCAACATATGATGCCGTGAGTAAATCTGTCTTTGCAATGAAGACAATGCTGCTCTGGACTATTAGTGATTTCTCAGCCTATGGAAATCTTGCTGGATGCAAAGTGAAGGAAAAAATGGGTTGTCCTGTGTGTGGGAAACACACTGATAGTATGTGGCTAAAGTTCTGTAGGAAGCATGTGTATATGTCTCATAGAAAGGGTCTCCCACCAACGCATAGGTATAGGGAGAAAAAGGCTTGGTTCGATGGACACGCTGAACATGGGAGAAAGTCGAGGATACTATCAGGTCATGACATTTCCAGTAACCTGAAGAACTTTATAAATAATTTTGGGAATTTTAAAGAAGTTAGAACAAAGAGGAAAAGGACCAGAGGCGGATTTACGTGGAGAGAAGGGAGCTGACACACCTTAAATACTAGATTTTATACTCGCGCTACGCGCGAGTCTGTATTAATAATTTAGTTTAGCTTTAAAATAATTTAAAACAAAAAAATTAATTGGGTAACATGATTTTATTATTTAAAATATAATTTTTAATTTAGTATTTGTGTTTTCGTATAATTATGTTATCTTATTAGCTATTTAGTTATTTGTATTTGTAAATATAATAATTATGTTGTAAACATATTCATAATTTTTAGAAATATTAATTTATATTTTATAATATTAAATAGATTTCTCAACATGTAAACGGTTAACACGTTATAA
>CAKOAT010180377.1:31879-73242 GCA_932364175.1 Eruca vesicaria subsp. sativa
TTTGTAAAATGTTAATATTTATTTTTTTGTTAAATTATATATGGAATATTAATTTTGTTTTTAATATAATTTGGAAACAATGACATTTTCTAAAAATAATAAATTAATATAATGATGTGTCATTATACAATTGGAGGACTTAAATCCTACGTGGACACTTTCAATGGCTTATAGCCTCAACTTTTATATAGTATAGATTAAAATTCTTAGTTTTATGTTGTGTACAACAGAAAAAAACACAGCTTTGTTGGTACAAAACTTCGATCTGACACCCCTTAAAAACCACCAGACCCGAGTTCGAAGGTCACTTGCACCCTATTTCTCTTTTCTTTTTTCTGGTTACGGGCCAAAGGCCCAATATATGTTAACTTTTTTTTGTTTGCTTCCAATGTTTTTGGGCTGGACATAGTCTGGTTTAGTTAATTATCATTGTTTTTATTTGGATTTCTAAACCCAAACTTTTTTTCTAAATCCAAATTTGAAAAGAACAAATACGAAAATCTGATATTGTATATAATTACTAATTTAAATATATTTATCTTTTTTTTCTTTTAAAATAAAATTTAATTAAATATTTAATTTAATTTATGACACCGGTTAAAAGAATTTCTGGGTCCGCCACTGAAAAGGACACTCAGAGTTGAAGAAGACTGTGATATTGGGGACGTTTCCAGTGAATCTGAGGCAGAGGAAGAAGATGAAGTTGATGAGGAGGAGTTGTCAAGATGGAAGACAATGTCAATATTCTTTCAACTTCCTTATTGGGAGGTAAGCCTTATATTCCTTGTATATTGATTATCTTTGAAATACCATAGAATCTTGATTGATAAGTTTGATTTTGTTTCTTTTGTATTGATATTTAGGAACTTTCCGTGAGGCATAACTTGGATGTAATGCACATAGAGCGAAATGTGGCAAAGAGCATTGTATCAACATTACTTCATTGTGAGAGTTCAAAGGATGTTCTCAATACACGAAAAGATCTGGAACATCTTGGTATTAGGAAGGATCTTCACCCCCGGGCCAAAGGGAAAAGGACTTACCTGCCAGCAGCACCGTGGTCTTTGTCCAAGAGTAAAAAGAAAGTATTCTGCAAGCGACTTTTTGATTTTAAAGGACCTGATGGATATTGCTCAAACATATCAAGGGGAGTTTCAGTCGAAGAGTGTAAGGTATCAGGTCTCAAATCACACGATTATCATGTCCTGATGCAACAATTACTCCCGGTTGCAATTAGAGGATTATTACCTAAAGGCCCGAGACTAGCAATATTAAAGATGTGTGCATTCTTCAACCGCTTATGTCAGCTAGTTATAGATATAGAGCAGATTTCAAAAATGGAAGCATAACTTGTGGAAACTCTCTGTATGTTTGAGAGATTTTTTCCTCCAAGCTTCTTCGACATAATGGTTCATTTGACAGTTCATCTTGGAAGGGAAGCTAGACTCTGCGGTCCAGTCCACTTTCGATGGATGTATCCATTCGAGAGGTAACTTATATTGTATTTAAATTTTAAAATATCTAGACTTTGACTCAAACTTTTATTTACTCTATGTAGGCACATGAAGATCCTGAAAGACTATGTTAGAAACCCTGCGAGGCCAGAGGGTTGTATTGCTGAGTCCTACTTAGCAGAAGAGTGTATGCGGTTTTGTAGTGAGTTTCTTAAAAAAACAACAAATGTGGAGGAGAAATTAGATAGGAATACTGACTATGAGAGCCAGTCAATCCTAGAGGGACGTCCAATATCGGCACCGAGATCAATTAATCTGTCTGAAAAAAGAGAAGAAAATGGCCCACCTTGCTGTGCTTCAGAACACAGCTGTTGTTGACCCTTATGTTGAGTAAGTTACTACATTTTTTTTAACTTCGCATCTATAAGCTAAGTAGCAAACTGAAACAATTTTTTTTTTTGTTTCACAAGCATGCATCTACAGTTTCTACAAGACACAAATGCAAGATGTAGACATGATGCAACATATTTGTGGAGTACACATACTTTGAATTTTGCTTCATGGTTAAAAGAACAGGCAAGTTTCTGTCATTCTGTTTTTTTAGTGTCTATTTATTCTTTTGTTCTAACAGTTGTTTATACTTTTTGCTAGATACATATGGATTCTGAAACACATGAAGATACTCTAAGATGGTTGGCATATGGTCCCAGTAGTAGTGCAAGGTCATATACAAGCTATATAGTGAACTGACATCGCTTTCACACACACTCAGTTCAGAGGCTGAGTCAAAACAGTGGAGTATTTTATGAGGCTACTGCAATGTGTAGAGCCAGTGCCAAAGACACTTCACAAGTTGTTGATTTGGTATCATACTACGGGATATTTATAGAGATTATCTTGCTGGACTATAATGTCTTTTATGTCCCTCTATTCAGGTGTCAATGGGCAGTAAGAGGAAACGGAGTTAAGGTGGAAGATGGGTATACACTTGTTAATTTGAATCAGAGTCAAGTTTCCTTTAATAGGGATCCATACATATTAGCTTCTCAAGCAAAACAAGTGTTTTATTCAAGGGAGGATGATACATCTAGCTGGTATGTTGTGCTAAGAGGTCCATCAAGAAGATACAATGTAGCAGAAGAGGAAGATGTCAACACTGATATTGGACCATTGCCATCAACCATTGACATGGATGTTTATATAGATGAATCTCACAATTCCCGAGTTGATTGTGAAGGCATATATGTGTGATGCATGTGATATGTGTCTTGTTTGATGCTTGATTGTTTTGTGTTCTTTTGTGATGTCTTCTGTGATATGTGTCTTGTTTGATGCTTGACTCTTTTATGTTTTTTTTTGTGATGACTTCTGTGATGGCTGATGTGCTAACTAATGTGTAATTTTTTTCAGGTGAATTAGATGGGTCGTCCAAAGAATACAGGAATGAAAAAGAAAATGAGTACTAGTAAGGTCACCAAAAAAGACCCGAAGGTCACAAACAGGAGCAGGAAGAAGAAGACTGAAGTGGAAGTTGAATTTATTGGTATTGTGGTATGCCAACCACAGCATGATGAGCCTGAAAAGGCTAAAGAGGCTGACGAGGAGGAAGAGCATGAAGATTCTGAAAAGGATCAAGAGCCTGTCGAGGATAAAGAGCATGATGAGCTTGAAGAAAATGAAGAAACTGCAAATGTTATTGAGCCTGAGCTTGAAGAACATGAAGAAACTGTGGATGTTAATGATGCAGAGCTTGAAGAAAATGAAGAAACTGCTGGTGCTGACGCTAATGAGCAGGAAGAACATGCAGAGGCTAACGAGCCGGAAGGAGAGGTGGAACTGTATGAAGTTCAGCCTAAGCCGAAGAAACACCGAAGACCAACCAAGATGAAGCACATCACCAGAGATCCAAATGCTAGAGAAAGAGTAGAATTCAATGATTTTGGAGATCCTGTTGGTGAAGGATCAGTGAAGTTGTCTTCATACCTAGGTCCATTAGTGCGGGAGCATGTACCTGTCACATTTGATGATTAGAGGAAAATCAGTGAGGAAGTAAAAACGGTTCTATGGAAATCTGTTCAGGTGACTTTCTCCTATTACATTTTCACATTGATGGTTTTGTATTGATATATGTAATTCATTTGGGGTATTTGTGATTGCAGGCAAGGTTTGAGCTTGATGAAGAGTACCAAAAGAATGCTGTGTTGAGGCAAATGGGATCTTTATGGAGAGCCTCAAAATCAAGACTTGTCACGCAGATAAGGGGCAAAGCTACTAACCAAGAGAGGATGAATCTTAGACCAAAGAATGTTGATCCAGTTGAATGGCAAAAATTTGTCAAGTGCAAAACCAGTCCAGCCTTTAAGGTACTTACTACTAAGTTAGCTTGTTTTCAAGGTTCGATATTGATTATCTTCACTCTATTTATGCTAGGCTGTGAGTGATAAATACAAGGAGAGGAGGAGCAAACAAATTCCTCACACTTGTAGCCGTAGAGGAATGGTTAGGCTAGCGGAAGATATGGTACCATTTCTTCACCTTATCAGATTACTTTTTCGTCACTTACCACCTTTTCCACATCTAATGTGTTGTTTCATCAGAAACAAGAGAGTGGTGGAGTCTCAAAAGTGAGTAGGCTTAAAGTGTGGGTCAAGTCACGTACAAAAAAAGATGGAACAACGGTCAATATGATAGCTGCAGAGAAGTTTGTAAGTAGTTCGTTTTTTTGCCCTTCAGAGATATTATTATATGCTTGGTAACATGTTTTTTGTTGGCAGAAAAAAGGCAGCTGAGCTCGTTGATAGTGGTGCTAATTCTAGTTCAACAAACCTTAGTGTTGATCCGCTTTCAGTCCTCTTAGGATCTGACAATCCTGGTCATTTGAGGGCAATGGGAAGAAACATTGGGAAGACGAAGTTAGCTTGTTTTCAAGTGAAGAAACAGCTTATGGCTGAAATGGAAGAGAAGCAACTTGGTCTGATTCACAAAGTTAACGAGTTGCAATCTGAACTTGCTAGAATGAGGAGACAAGTTAGTTTATATTAAGCATGTTTATATTCTTAGATGTTAGTTATTAGGTGATTACTTACATGCATTTATGTTACAGCAAGAACCTGAGATAGGTGAAAACTCAGACACTGCAAGAGCAAGAGTAAGTAATTTACAGACATCCTAAATAATATTTGGTTAGTTATTACTGACATGTTTTAAAATACATTTATGTAGAGTGTTAACAAAAGAGCACACCCTAAGTGTGTGTTGGTTGATTGATCTGGTTCTGATGAAAACGTTGCTGAGGGCCTTGTTATTTCATCTGAACCGGAAGACTTTGTGAATGACATCCCCTTAGGCCCTCTTACTGTTAAAGTATTGGTTGAAACTGTAATCAAATCAGATGCATTTCTATGGAGGCCTGCAACCGGTATGTGTATTGTTGAGCAAGCGGTTGGGAAGATGATTGCATGGCCTGCCAATAAATGCATTTTTTCAGACCAGTGGATGTATTCTGAAGACATTCCTCTTAGGGTAAGATGTGTAATCAAGAATCAAGTTCTTTGTCTGATTTGTTGTGATAATTAACATATTAATATTCTCTTTTGCATGTGCCTGTTAGAGCCCAACGGCGTATTCTGTCAACAAATGCAAACTCTTATCACCTTGGTCAACTACTGACGAAGTTGTTGCAGAAGGCCGTTGGCAGTGTCAAGAACCAAAAGCATTGGTTGATCGTCTCCCTCTTGGACCAAATGCAGTCAAAGTATATGTGGATGTGGTGCATGAACCTGACACATTTCTGTGGAGACCTAGACCAGATAAGACATACCTTCGGGACTCTGTTAAGCATTTTGTAGCATGGCCTGCAAGTAAGTGTGTGTTTGAAAGCGCAACAAATTCACCACGCGCTACATCTCCTAAAGAATCTACTGCTACAAGCATATCTCAAGTACTTATAACATTATCAGAATCGTCACCAGTTTCCAAACCTCCAGTGCACAAACCTTCTCCTAAAGCTACTCCGAAGAAAACTCAAGCCGCCTCTCCTCTTCGAAGATCTCAGGTAAAGTTTGTCGTATAGGTTTAAGTATCAGTTTGTTTGTTGTTATATATCTCATTGACATAAACTGGTTTGTCTTGAATTCATTGTAGCGTCATTGTCAAAGCGATGCTGCTCCCAAAGAGAATCAAAAGTGCAAGTTGATGTCCATTGGCGGGAATAGGTAGGTGGTTGCAGAAGGACGTTGGGCTTCAGACAATCCAGAACAAACAGTTCACTTTGTTGCCTTGGGAGCAAATGCAGTTAAAGTTTGGATTGATGTGGTGAAGGTGACTTTGGCAGAGGTTTGGCATCCATCTTCTGAGATTGAGTGTATGGGAGATGCAATTGGCTCATGTATTGCATGGCCAAAGGATAAAGTGATCTTGTGTTAAGACTACTATCAGGTGTAATGTACTACTACTCACTCTACTTGATATTATTGTGTGTTCTAGTTTGGATTGAGACTTGTTGTCTGGGTTATGTTTCTAGTTGACTTGTTGTTGTTCGGANCAATACGTAATATTGTGCGATAACAATTTATATGATAACTTCTAAAATTTGCTATCAAATACAATATATAACATCTTAAATAAATGCTATTATAAATACCATGGAGTAATAGCAATCCAAAATAAAAGCTATAATATTGCAAAAGTATTATAGCTTTTACAATAACGCTATAATATAGGGGGGACCTATTATAGCTCGGACAGACATAGCGGTTTTAATAACGCTAACAAAAGCATATAATAGATGTTTCCTTACGCTAAGAAAAGGTTTTTTTTCTTGTAGTGATCTTTCCATAGTTAGTTTGGATACTTCCATATAACATTTAATTTCTATGAAATCATCTCATTTAATCTCTAATTCTCGCCTCGCGGATCATGGTTTTTCCAAAACGCGACGAGATTGCTAGATGTTATCAGCTGATGAAACGAGTTGGAGGTGCTACATCTATTTGAGTTTGCAGAACACATGTGAGGCCAATTCTCTTTGCGCCCAAAGATTGACGGGTTTCATGTATATCTCAGAGACTGTGAGACACAAGCTGGTTCTTTACAACACAGAAAGAACCTCCTACTCCATGTGGATGCTCTACAATCCAAGATTGAATCATCTTGGATAAGATTTGCTCTGAGTTTTCAACAGCATATATCTCTGCCATCTTTGCCTCTAGCTCTCAAGGAAGAAATGATGATGGAAATTTCTCTTGTCAGGGAGGAAGTGAAGAAAGAAATCGGTGTTCTCAAGGACAAATTTGTGGTGCTTGTTGAGGAAATGAAGAAAAAGACGTGAAAGTAACTTAGAGAGAAATATGATATGACTAAATTTTGTAATGAGTTGGAGAAAAGGTAAAACTCCTTTTCTTAATTATGTTTTGTAACTAGATTGGCTTTTGTGTTGGATTTGGTGAATGTAAGATGAAGTTATTTCCGGGTCAGCTTTGCTATCTTATACAATAAAGTAGAGATTTCTCCCTTCTTAGGGTGTACACATCAGCAAGAGAGGGAGGGGCAAAAAAAATCCACGTGTCATACTTTTGTATGGGCTATTTCTTATTTTGTCTTTTTGTTTATGGGCTTCTAATTATCAGTCTTGGCCCGTTAAAGGTTAGGGTTTTGGTAGTCTTCTTTCTTTCTCCTTTCTCTTATGCCGCAGAGAAGTTCATCTTTGTGATTTAGTTTACATATTTTTCTGTTACGCCGCAGTGGTTTCGATGTCTCACGAAGTAACCCTAAAGTCCGACTCTCAGACTCTCCTATCTCTATACGCTTCAATGATGCAACTTCCTTTGAAGCAAAAAAATGAATCTGAAAAGGATATTCCAACTGAGTTATTCCGCTTCCGCAGCCACGAGCAGCTTTTGGCATTGGAAAATACCAACAATCAACGACAAGGTAAGAATCTTTTCTTCTTCTTGAAACTTATCTCAATGTCTTCATTCAACTTTATTAACGTCCATTACTTAATTCTGCAAGATATTGTTGGTGAACTAAACTCGATCAGGAGCACAATCACTGACGGCATGTTATGGTGACTCTGCTAATTGAAGGGTAATCTTTATATTGTTTTCATCCAATGATTGTCTCTTATTTGAGCTATTGATTTCATTGTATTTCAGTGTTCCAAAAATAAAAGATTTCATTGTATTCATTAATAACACAGAATTGATTAAATTGTTGCAGGGAATCGAGCTTTCACTTGCCAAGCTAAGTTTGACGAGCTTGGATCTGAAGCAAAGGTTATTCTCTTTACAAGCATCAACCCCAAAGTGGTTGGAGGTAATTTAATTCTTTTCCCTTACAAATCATTCATAAGGACATGCCTAGCTCAGGTATGATCAGTATATAACCCTCCATTCACGAACCTTAAACTTGCAGGAAAGCTATTTCTCAACGCCACATCTGGTACCCACTTTTATTTCGACTGTGAAACATCTGTAGGGAAACAACATTTTGAAAGGTAAGGGGGTCTTATTCTAACATTCATGTAGTTAATCTTATTGGTTCAAATCTGTTTCCAATGATTTACTCTAACGTGTTCCGTCCTTCCCACATTTTTCACGCTAGGTTGGTTGGTGATGGATCCAATGCGAGTTCCTCCTCATCGAAAGTGGTCCCTGCACAAAAAATAGGGCCCCTAACCATTGCTGAGCTGAACCAATATGTCCTTACAGCCGATCCTCAGGTTAATCTTTTTTCCAATCAAAAATTATATATCCCATGTTCTTCCTTTTCATTGTTATGACACTGTTATTTGTGTCAGATTATTGAGTTTCTATGTAAGGCTGAGGCTACCAGTGTTCAGTCAGAAAAGGGATGGTCCTATATTGGATGCTCCAAATGCGCAAAGAAGCTTCAGCGTGATGAGTCATCTTTCACTTGCCTCTTCTGTGATAGGCAAAACGATAGGTTTAGCTTCTAAACTGTTCTTATTCAAAATAATCTGACAAATAGAGTTGGATTAATTCAGGTGCGTTAATTATCTAACACTCTATTCTCTGTGAAAAAGGTATCATGTGGAGTTGTCGGTGAAAGACCGTACGGATGATGCTGTCTTTGTAGCATTTGATACCGAGATTGCTAAGTCAACCAATATTCAAGAGCTGAGGCTGCTCAGATTTTGGTAACGCCTCCAAAACCCACCTAATAGCTTGCGCTACTCATTCTTTGGTTGGTTTCAGAATTGTAAAACTCTAATTTGCAGGGTACTGGTATAAATGCCAAAGTCGACACAGAATTTCCTCCCTCCTTGAATGAAATAGTTGGAAAAACATTCACTTTCCAGCTCAAGTTGGGAAAGTTCAACTTCACTTCCAAAAAACAAACCTTCACTGTCTCCCGTATAATAACTGAGCACGAGAGGGCACCATTGCCAGCCTTTGTTAATGATGATGTTCGTACTGTTTACTGTCTTATAGTTTACAAAATTTATCACTTTTAGATTCACACCATTGCGATGTTTTCAGGGAGATGACCATGGACCCGATGACAATGGGGATGGTGCGGGGTTAACTGATGATGCAATCAAACAGAGACTTGTCAACGGTGAAAACTTGAAGAATAAGGCACGCCAGGAGTATATCTATGTGGATTAAACAATTCCCCACCATCTTGCTTATCAAATTATGCTTTTTCATCTTTTTATTTTTTTAGTTTCAACTCTTTAGTATCTTTTACGTTTATATTTTGAACTCTTTGTCTTGGTGGGATGTTTAAACTATGAATGCAATTTGATTCCTTTTTCAACATTATAGATTCCATCTCTTTCGTGCATACCAAAATCTATAATAATATTTGGACAGTTTAAATTTGTATTATCTTTTCCAGTGGATGAACTATGGTTCCTTTTTTCAACATTATAGTACAAACTTATACGGTACAAATATCATTGGTTAAATAAACCATAAGAACACTTGACCAGTCTAAAATTATACTTATATTATTAATAAGGTTCAACGCAATATAAAGAATATATATTATGATGCTCACTTAAAATATTATGTTGTTTTCTCCTATGGTACTAATTTACCAGTATAAAATTATAGTTATACTATGAAACTCTCTTCCAAATACACACTATATGTGACTTATACATACTCTTGCTAAGAAGTTACAAACTCAACGTAAACAAAACAGTGAATTCATAACAAACCATTATCTCCAAAAATTATAACGCCACAGAATAAATGGCCCTAAACACCAAACGATAGAAGAAGTCTATAAAATCAAATTCTTACTTCTCTGTTGTCTTCTTCTTTGGTACTAAATTACCATCAAAATTTATCTTATCACACCATTACTTACGTGGATATACCCACATTTAATCAAATAAGAACAATAAAAAAGAAACATTAATCAGCGAGCACCAAAAAAAGTGCATCATGCTTTCAAGAATCTTTTTTTTTGTTCTACCATCCATCAAACAAAACAAACAAAACATGAGAACATCAACCAAACACAAATTACAACAAGTGACAGATGCCCCGCGCGTAGCGCGGGCATATCACTAGTCTTTAATAATAAAGTTGACTTTTTCACTCTTTGGGGGGAAAAATGACACATGTCCTCTTTATATAATGGGCCATCAAAATTAAACTTATGTATTTGTTAATTGATCAAAGCCTTAAATTTTTCTTTACAAGGCCAACCATTCTCTAGTCCGACTCTTAAACAAGTGTTCAAGTTGCCGTCTCAGACTTTTCGATTCTTCTCCGTCATCATCAATTTTCAGTACCTTAGTCTCCTCTTCCCCACTATCTACAGCAATAGTTCTTCCATTCAATACATTTATGTCTGTACAGTAGCTTCGGCTTCTCCTGCTTCTCTATTATATATATGACGCTCACCATTCCCACGACAACACTATTTACAAGTCAAAATCCAGAAAAACCACAAAAAAGGAAGAATAAACAGAAACCTCTCTTGGTGCCCAAAGGAGTTGGAACTGATTCCATTTAAAGGTTCGACCTCAGTTGAATGAAACGTCCCATGCTTCGTCTCCACAATCTCATCTCAAAGACAAAGTCCGTGCGTTCCTAAACCCATATCGTTAGTTCTTAAGACTATTTCCCTTAACCATGTGTAACTCTATAGAGATTGGCAGGTCAAATTTGATGGTGTTTATGGTAAATCAATAAACTTTGATCTATACATGGTTATGAAGTTCCAAGTTCTTATTCAAATTTTTTGGTTGCTGCTTCTGAAGTGATTTTGGAAAGAAGCAAGTATGTTTAATGAGTTTATATCGATTTTACAGTATAGGTAGTCAAATGAATTATTTTTTAAACTTGACAACCGCCTCATCACTTTCCCACATCATCTCAGTGAAGGTTCTGTGTACTAGCTCATTGGTCTCGATGTCATTCGGACTCCCCTGTCTCCATTCGATTCGGTTAAGGATATTCTAAGTGAGCTTGAATTTAGTATCGATCATTGTATAAACAGACCATCAATCAATTGCTCTCTCAATTGCAAAGAAGGGAGTTTTGTTCAGCACTGGAGTGAGTTGTTATTTACTACATCTAATCTCTGCTGGTAGAGAAAAGATTCGCAAGATCAACAGTTTATTAGGATATGCGGCAATATAGCAAAATTATTAGAATATATCACAATGATGAGTTGAGGTGAAAACGAGAACTGAACCTCCACATATTCCACCACGAGTGACATGAAGAGTTTTCTAAACATTATGGGTTTAAGAAAGGGGAAGAAGATAATTGGAGGCTAAATAGATCAGCTTGAAGCAGAAATTTGAGGTTAGTTTGAGTTTCTTCAGATTGGTTAAAACAGGTGGGTAACTATTCCAAGCTCAAGGTAAAGTATGACTTTAAAGACCTTGCTATTCAAGCGGTTAAAGATTTGGATTCTTTGCCTCAACTCCAACGCATAGGCTCCCACATAACACCAACTCTTGATTGTATTCTCTAATGGAACTGTTTTTTTTTTTTTGTAAAACAGTTTATATGAGATTTCAGAGAAGATAGAGGATTTAGAAGGAACTAGGTTCAGCCATTTGCTCAGGACCATTGGAGGAACAACAAGGAGTGTGTCCTTATGTGCTGGAGATAGGGCTACACGGGATCATAGCGACAAAACAAAAATATAGATAAAAGAGGTGCATACTGCATTGGAAGATGCTAAGAAAAAGCTTCATGTGAGACAGGCTGAAGCTTCTTGGTGGAAACACACTGCATATATATCATCTCTGAACATATACTAAAACCGTCTAAAATCAACTCCAACTATTAAACTCGTCGTTCCCCCCCACTCTCTAACTACGTAAAAATCCAGTGTTTCAAGTTTTATTAGAAAACAAAAGTGTATGTAGTCTTGTGAAGAAGCTGAATGTTAATTAGTGGATTTGCCTTATATTTTTCGATTCATTATAATTTGCTATTTTAACAGAATGTCACATTTTTGGTAATGAAATATCATCAAAGGACTAACGTTTGTAAATGATTTACAGTTACTTTTTACATATAATCCACAAAAAAATATTAGTTAAGAACGAATAAAAATATCAAAAATACAGAATGGTAATTCATTTACGGTAACAAGAATTTGCAGCATGAGATCTCCGGGAAACTTTCAGATAAAGTGAAGATAAGCTCTTTATAAGTTGTCTTCTCCGCTACATGCTACGTGAATTAGTCTATTCAATGAGATCAAAGTTATTCTCTTCAGCTTGATCATAAGTACGTTTCTCATTCAACAAACTATACTCGGTTGGCCCTGCAATTTACAATATGAGTTTCTGTTTTCTTTCTCTCACTGACATTGAATGTATAAACCGCAAATCAAAGCACAATATATACAAAAAAAACCCAGAGGAATAGAGTGTAAGAGATTCTCAGTCATGTGTTAAGCTCTTCTATCAACAAGAGACTGTGAAGATCAAAATAATCAAACCAAGTAGTCAGTTTTGGATTGTTGGAAAGGTGAGTGACCACCAAATCTAGATGGCTTGATGCATATGATTCATCCAAGCCTATCTATTATTTTCTCTTTTTTACTGCTCCAAGTTCCACGATATACATGAGTTTAGTAACAAAAGTATTCATTCATGGACAAGGTTATACTATGCTACCTTATATTCAGGTTTATTGCGATGATTTAACTTATACTACGATTACTTTGATAACACTTCACAAGTCGACAGTCCCCCTATTTTCTTCCTTATTAACTCCAATCAGATAAATATTAAACCTTAAAAAAACAGTGTAACATACAGCTTCTAACTTCTCAGACTGACCTATAAACAGCATCGATGATTATTCACTATGGATAAATGTTAAAGCAGCTTATACTTCACACTTGTGCCTCCAGAGACTTTTCCACGAAAATATCGAGACATTTCATCAGCAAAACTGATGCACATATAAAACCAAAAACCTAAAAATTTCTATATCAGGAAGTTTAGGTTTACAAACGATCAACAAGAGATAAATTTGTTTTGGAAAATTTGTTTATGTAGCACATGTTATGTGTCAACACATTGACCTCCCAAGTTAATAAGATAGTTGTATGAAATACATTTGTGAGCAAATGAGGTCCATCATCACTTGAAAAATCAAACAAACATATCGAAATTTCTTTGAAACACAAACACAAAGTAAAAAACCCTATGACAACGATACGATCTTCCAAATTAATTAGTGTAACAATATCATAATTTGAAACACTTAAAAATGTATTGTTTGTTCTTACTTTATATTTCTTCAACTTTATCAAAGTGAAAATAAAAATCAAAAGAATAAATACAAATCATATTATTTTTTCTTAATTTTTTATTTAAAATTTTGTGTTCTCTTAGAAAACAATAGTGGTTCTTTCAACTCAAACTAACAAAATTAATAAAAAAAATACAATATGATCTTAGAAAAAAGTTATACTAATGATGTTCAGTAGTGTTTTTGCACATGTTAAAAAAATAAAATAATTTTATTTCGAATACCCGCCCGTAGGGCGGGCCAACCCCTAGTTTAGTATAAATTAGTATTTTTGTTATTGAGGTTTGGTAATATTTATATTTTCCAAGTTATAAAACCTTATGAGGTTAGTCTCTTTCGCTGCTAGAAACTAGCGAGAAACTTATTTCTTGGTCAGCTTTTCTTTTCAGTTTTGTGATAAATTAATATCAACATACATTATTCATTTTCAGCCTAATTTCAGCAACAGCAAACCCTTAAGTCCAAAAGAACACAAAACATTCATTGGTTCAAAGGCAAAACACATAGTCATTGTCCTTACACTACTCTTAATTGGCCAAACATCACGATGCTAAGACCAGACCACACCTCTCTTATGTCCTGAAACAACCTTCCAAAGGTTCTTGTACCCATCTTTGTAATAGTTAAGAGACACACAATTGCCTTATCGCTTCTCTTTTCTGCTCAACGACTTCTGATGCAGCCACTCTTGTCTTATCAATTAGCAATCATCTTATTGGGATAATTTAAATTCTTTTTAAAAATTAATTTATCTTTTACAATGAAAATATACAACTCTTAAAATTAGAAAGAAGGAAAATAATGAAAATACACAACTTTTGATATTATAATGGAAATACACAAAATTGTAGATACACATTTTTTTTAATTAACTTGACAAACTTTAAAAATTAATTTCAGTTTTATAAAAAAGGACACAATAAATATTTCATATTAGCTGGAATTTCTATTGTTAATAGATTACTAAACGGTCCCTAGACATTATTTGCAAAGTGATTTCACACATGTCTTTTTAACAATCACTTTCACTAAAAATATGTGACATGACATACTAAAAATGATGACATGTCTTATGGCTAAATATGACATGGCAATTACATTTAATGTTGATTTTTTTTTGGTAAAATTTTTAGAATATGAACATAACTTATACATCATCATTAAAATAAATATATTCAAATATGATATTAACTAATGTAATATAAAATATATTAAAATTTTTGAAATATTATTTAAGTATATTTTTCTAACCATAGATTTTTTATTATTAAACAAGATTTTGAAAATCCCGTAGATCTTATTTGTAAAGTGATTTTACGCATGTCCTCTATACACACTAAAAATATGATGTGACATACTAGAAATGATAAAATAGTTTATGGCTAAATATGACATCATAAATATATTTAATATTAATTTATATTTTTGGTAATTTTTTTCTAATATGAAAATAACATAACATCATCATTAAAATAAATATATTCAAATATGACATTAAATAATATAATATATAAATATAAAAATATTTTAAAATTTTAAAAATATTATTAAGTTTATTTTTATAATCATAAAAGTTTTTTAAAAATAAAATTTTTTTAATTATAAACTTTTAATTTTATATCATTTGTTTCTTTTTGATACCTATAAATTTTTAAAATTATGTTTCATTTTATTTTCTGATATTATAAAAATTTCTATCAATTTATTTTAAAAATTATACAATTTATCTACTATATATTAACCAAAAGAAATCAATGAAAACCTATCTAAGATTATAATTAAATACATACATATTTTTCTTAAATATAATTCCAATAAATTAAAATGTTTATTCTATTTTAATTTTTATGTGTAAATAAATTAAATTTATATTAAAATATTGGTAAAAATTTATAAAATCTACAGTATAACCTCTTTAAATTAATAATCTATAAATTAATATCTCTATAAATTAATATAATTTCATAGTTCTAAATTGAATTTTTGGTTCAATTAATATCTCGATAAATTAATAATCTCTATAAATTAATAAAAAGTTTAGTTTTGGTGTAGTCCCAACATTATTAATTTATAGAGGTTTCACTGTAGTTTATGTTAGTTGATAAAAAAATCTTGTTTATGTTAACTGGATTTTATTTTTAAATATAATTTAAATTAAAATTTATTGTTGTTGTGCAGGAACAGTTATTAGTTAAAAGAAGGCTTTGATCAAGAAAATAATAATAAAGAAGGCAAAACAAGAACGCTCTTCTTCTCTTCTTCTCTTCTTCTTCTTTCGTCTTCATTCGAGTGGATCGGGAGAACGAAAAAAGAAACACACTAGAGGAGTGAGGATGCACTCTTTTGGGTATAGAGCGAATGCTCTGCTCACGTTCGCTGTAACGATACTTGCCTTCATCTGCGCGATTGCTTCCTTCTCTGATAACTTCAGTAACCAAACACCCTCTGCTCAGATCCAGGTTTCCCTTTTGTTTTGTATTTGCAGAGATTTAAAGATGCATGCTTTATATTCTTAGTTTTGTTTTGATTCTGGTCTTGCGGTGGAAAAGAAGTCTAAGCCTTTTAATTAGGATTGTGCTTTCGTGTGTGGTTGTGCAGATATTGAACATCAATTGGTTCCAGAAGCAACCCCATGGTAATGATGAGGTAAGCTTTCATGCTCTTACCACTCCCTTTTGTGTTTTTTTTTTCCTTACATAGTCATGATCTTTACTTTTGGTTTGAAATTTTAGTGAGACACATACTAAGCTTAGTATTCATTGTGTATTCTTGAATTCGATGGTCCTTGGATTCATATGCAACTGTTTGTTTGAACATTGTAGTAGAAATTTAATGATTTTACAATAGCCTAGTACTCTTGAAAGTCATATTTGAACTCAAAAGTGTCCAACTTTTGTGGCGTATGCACACACACCACTAGTTTTGTCTTCGTTAGCTGTTGCATATATTCAGAACTTTATGTGTGTTTTCAGGTCAGCTTGACACTGAATATAACAGCGGACTTGCAGTCACTATTTACTTGGAACACGAAGCAGGTATATAGTAGCATCTGAAACAACCCCAAATGCTAATTTGCCGTCTTCACTATCTCGTACTGTATTGTTGGATACTTCTTTCTGTACAGTGTTGGATGAACATAATGAAACCAACACAAACGAAAATATTTGCAGGTGTTCGCTTTTGTAGCTGCAGAGTATAAAACCTCCCAGAATTCCCTGAATCAGGTAACGCTTTATAGCCTACTGCTCTCGTTCTGGATAAGAACTAGTACAGAGTTATGTGGTTTTAGTGTTGCTGCCTTCTTCAAACCTGTAATGTAGTTCAGGACATTCTTATTGATATACCATGAACGTTTGACTTTTTTTTTTACAGGTTTCTCTATGGGATGCCATAATAGGCGAGAAAGAGCATGCCAAGTTCTGGATACAAATATCAAATAAGTACCGTTTCATCGATCAGGTACTTGAAGCACTTTCTCTTGAAACAATCATTGTTCCCCATTTGTCAAGAGCATATCTGATTGCGTCGTGAATGGGATTTTTCTAGGGACACAACCTTCGAGGGAAAGACTTCAACTTGACACTGCACTGGCATGTTATGCCCAAGACTGGCAAAATGTTTGCTGACAAAATAGTAATGTCTGGTTATCGTTTACCCGATGCATACAGATGATTATGAAGAGCCTCATGCATCATCATCTAGGATAGAAAGAGAGTTATGTTTCAGGTGTTGAGTTAGAGTAGATATGAAGTTGAGACATCGTTTTGGAATGAAACTGCTATGTGGTAGTTTCAGCTTTAGAGGTATGAAGCTTCTGCATACATAAGGGGTATTTATACATAGTTTAAAATATTTTTATATTAAAGATAATAAGAACATAATGATTATGTTGGCTACATGTGATTTTGTTTTACTGTAAACAAAATAATGTAAATAACAAGATAGAAAAGGAAAAATGTGTTGAGATTTTCCTCTTTCGTGTGAGCCTTTCCTGTGTTTATAAAAGAGAGAGAGCTATGTATCTCTTCAATCATCATCAATGGCTAGGAAGACAAAACTTAGGAGGATGGAATCTGTATCAGTGTCCCACCGTGTGGTAGAGCTAATCATGGAGAGACTTCCGGTGAAGTCTTTGCTGAGTTTTAAGGCTGTGTCAAAGAAATGGAAATCAACGATCCGAATCCCGGTCCTTCCAAGAAAAACAGTTGAAGCATCGTCAGCAGTTTGGAGATCAAGATGTTCTCATGGTGTTGTCAAATTCTCTAAGAACACTTGTGTTTGGTTCATCATCATCATCATCGGCCAAGATCCCTTGGGGAAAAGAACCTTACTTAGTTTGTCAGAATAGCGTGGACGGCCTTGTTTGTTGGTATGATTCTCACAAACCTGGTTTTGTAGTCAACCCCACAACTGGATAGTATCGGCCTCTTCCTCTATTAAGATTACAACAACTCATTATCGACTTAGGATACGGTTACTTCAAGCTTGGACCCGCAAACTTCAAGCCTGGGTTCGGTTAAAGACGAGTTTACAGGAACACACAAGCCTGTTTGGCTCTATAACTCTTTTGAAATAGGCTTAGAGAATGATACTACGTGTGAAGTTTTCGATTTTAGCACCAACTCTTGGAGGTATGTCACACCCTCTGCTCTTTGTCAGATTATTGGAGGTTACCCTACTCCTGTGTTTGTAGATGGATCACTTGAGTCACTTCATGTGAAGAAACCAAGGTGTTGTCTTTCGATCTTCATGTAAAGCTCCCTTTGTATCCTATGCTAATCATTTGGAGATTCTTTTGTGCGTATCCAAGATGAATCGGTTTAACCAAGTTATATGGTCGTTCAATTCATTCAACAAGACATGGGACACACTCTGGTCCATAGAAGAAGAGGAATTTGTTGTTTTATGATCGTGCTGACAAACATACGCTGGTGATACATGACCCTGAAACCCAATCATATGATGTTGCTTTTTGCTGATAAATCTATTGAATTTCATGTTTGTTATTTTCCAAGTTTAATCTCCCTTTGATTATTGTCAAATTGTTAATATCAATCTTTGCTTGCAAGTTATGGCTATTGTGTTATTATGTTACTGGATAGAACATATTTCAAATCATCTCTGGATCTCCTATGGAATCAAGTAACACTATTTGATAAATGCAGACTAATCCGTCAAAGTTTTAGACCTTTTTGAATTACATATCCTCAGCATGAAAACAGCAGAATCCTCGAGAAAGAATTTGTTTAAACTCTTCTACGAGATCTCCTCTTGTTAAGAAGAACCGAAGAACAACAAGACCTGACTTCAGAAGCTAACTTCACAAAACTCTCTCTCTTAAATCCAAAGACCAGTGAAGCAACCAAACATAGAAACACAAAGACCAAAGATCTAGCCTCTCTCTTCAACTCTTTCAACAAACTGATACCAAGTAAGCAAACTCCTAAAACCTTCAGAATCTCATCACTCTTTATCATCATCTTCCCAGAGACTCTGGAGTAACCATAAATCCACATAACTACACAAACGCAAATCAAAATTGGTACTCTGTTTCGTTTCTTTCTCCACCCATCAAATCTCCCCCATCCTCTCCAAAACCCTCTCCCACCACCACCACCACCTCCTCCTCCATCTAAGCCGCCTAAATCAGCAATGACGAGATCCAACGGCTGCGGTAGAATCTGGAGATGAGGGGACAGTAAAGACAGAGACTTGAACAGAAACCTCGCAGTTCTTCCGTGCCCGGTCACTCTTTTCTTCCTTCTCCTTGCATAAAGAACCAAACTTTGGAATTGGGTTCGATGTGGAATCGAAGGGAGTGACAGAGAGACTCGAGATATTGACGAAAGTCTCGGACTTTGTGGATGAATCAAATGAAACCTATTGAGATGCGGAGATAGATGAAGAAGAGTCATCAGCGGAATTTCTTCTCTCTACTTGTTTCTCGGTCTAATAGAAATAGCCGTTGCTGCTCAATGCGTATGGGATTGTGTGTCGTGCGTCTCTCAGGTTTCTTCGAACCTGTTCTTCTTTACGCACGTTTGTGATAACAAAACCAAGCCGAACCGGAAACTAAAAATTAAGACATAAAAATTCGAACTAAAACTGAAATTAATATTTACTCGTGCGTGGCTTCTTTCAGACATTCGTACACGCACTCTCTACTCCGTCTACTGAATCTCTGCTATTTGTTTGGTTTGGTTTATGTTTTAGTTGTTTGAACTGCTTTTGTGTGGGCTAAGAAAATGAAGTGAGGAAGAAGACAAATGAGCAGCTTAGTTTCTGTTCAATCTGAGCAGCTTTTGATGTGATTCACATTTACCATTTTGGTTATAAATGCCAAAGTTTCGGTCTTTCAGTTTGATTCAAATCCCAATTATACAAATACCTTTGATTTGTTTCACATTTTTGTAACAATGTCACTATTAATAATAATATGTGCCTTCCCACGCTATGCAGTGGTGCTAAAGCTGCTCAGTTTTTAAATTATCTTCTTACATTTTTTCTGCAAAATTATGCATCAAACTTTCATAATCAAGGTTCTTGATCATGTCTTTTTCAATCAACAACATAGCCAAACCATTTAATCTTAAACTCTTCTAACTTCATTATTCTAAAACTGAAAAACATAGAAACACAATTAAACAAAGAGAAACAAAACTATTGTGACTTTTCAAATGTGTGAAATCAAGAACAAAGTTAAAACTAAAATCAAATTTTGAGACTTTGGTACCTGATGAAACAGTGGAAGTGGGGTGAAAGAATGTTTGTGAAGCAAAACAAAAATTAACGTCGAAGCTGATTGAGTGGACAGACATAGCTTTAGCACCACTGCAAGAGCGATCTGTTGAAGGAAAATGCTGACCACAAGTGTCTCTGTCCTGCTGAGTTAATAAGTGCTTTTGAGGTTCAAAGGTAGCAGACATCATGAATCCAGCTAAACCCGCAATCACCCATCTAAATATTTCATCATGAATTCAGTGAACGAAATTCTGCTTCTTGTTCTTGAATGTTAGCTGATGAAACTAATATTACATCATGATGTGGTTTCCGGCCTGGGAGGGTTACGGGCTTTGACCCCCGAAGTATTCAAAAAAAAAATTGTTAGCCAGTGAAAAGAGTAGTTATGTAGTAATATGGGAGGGGCTAAGCCGAAAAAATCATGGATATTGATCAGAAATTGAAGAACAGACGTGAATTCGAGCTTTGAATAGTGATTGTTTCAAACGTTCAGACGCAGACAAAAGAGTATAATTTTTCCACAAAATGACCCTGAGATTGTAGTCTCATAGGACATCTTTTCTTTAATCTCAGTCACATGATCCTACACAGAGGTCCTTGCTTTTATTACAACAGAAGATAACAAACATAACTACACATAACCATAAAGTTCTCTACGCCCAGAAACTCAATCTGGCAACAACATGTAGCCTTATGCAACCCTACAAATCAGATCCTTGCTTTTAAAAAAATCAATAGTTTTTTAATGAGAAAAGTCTACAATACTTGCCTGCTTGAAATTCTTTCAATAACAGACTTGCCAACACACCAGTCTTTTGCTCTTGCTTGGCCTTGGGACACTTGCGGAAGGGTAATCTTTATGGATTTTTCAACCTACCTTTCGTGACAAACAGAGATTTTCTTATTGCAAGAATGAGAAACCATGTGGTTGCAGTGATTTTCTCCTTGATCATTAGCAGCAACGCCGAGCTCAGAACTGTCTTCAAGATCTGAGCCTGCAAGCCTTTGAAGAACCCTAAGACCCCTTCCTTTTTCCATATGGCAGATATGACACCCGGTATCGTTTTACTGGTTCTTTTTGGGAACTTCTTCGCTTCACTGTCCTTCGACTCATCTGCTGCTTGAATCATCACCTTGCACCTACAAGAAAACACCATGAATGCAAGCATACAGATCAATATCCCGCAAAAGAGTATTGGATCAATGCAACAGCTGTACAATACCTAATTGCTGGATATGTGATGACTGTAGCAGCACTTTTGGACACGGCACCTAACAAGAAGGCCATAAAGGCAGAGAGGACTACAGGGGAAGAGTCTTTGTTGGCTTTTGCCTTTCTTTTCTCAAGGAGGTTCTGTTTCAGCTGATCAAACACTGTATACTGCAAACAGAAGCTTACTGATCAGCTTATTAATTGCAGATAACACTTGGGAATATGAAGTTGATGATTTTAAATGAAGTAGAAAGGAACCTGAATTGCAGGATTGGAGGTGAGCAAAAGAGAGATCCCAAGGCCATCAAATGCATTTCCCCAATCACCCTCGGTTAAGGTCTTCCACAGTCCTTTAGCTTTTCCAAACTCGCTTGTTTGCATCCTTGATGAAGCTGTATCTAGAGGCTTTTACACAAACATACAACTTGAAGTTACTACGAATAGAGAACATAGAAGGCCAAGTAGGAAACAAGTCCTAACGTTGACACTTCTAAAACCATAGCATAGTTTGAAGCAAAACGTACTTGGGTGAGTACAGAGGTACAAGCTCCAGCAGCAGCAGCAATAAGCAGGTTAGCCGTAGTGCCAATTGACTTAGAACCTACCCTTTCACTATGTAACCTCTTGAAATAGCTATAACTATAAAAGTAGATGAATGAGGAAACAAAGGACTGCAGATTCTTAGTCCCAAGTCCTTGATACAGAGACAGAACATTCCCTGAAGAAATCGCTTCCCAAAACACATCCGACAAGTATCTGAAAACGTTATACCAAAAAGAAAAACAACACAACTTTAGGTTATTCAAGACAAAACTCAAAAAGACAATCACAGATGATAATCATTATCATACTAAACCTGAAAACTCTGTTCTCAATACAGCTTCTAAAACAGTTGCACGAGCTTCTTATTGTCGATTTACATTATAAGTCCAAATACGAATCTCTTTTTTTTTTTACTAAAACTAAGAGAAAAAACTTTGAAGTTACCCATCAAAAAATAAAAACAAAAGCTACGTTACGATCCAGACGAGGATCTGGATCCAGACATGGAAGAGAAAACCAATTCCTACCATCGTTTTCAGCTTTTTAAGATAAACACGCAATTGGATTATATTCCAGATTGGTTGGGGGGGGAAGATCATGATTTGGTAACAAACCAAAGCACGAAGGATAGGCAAAGGAAGAAGGAGAAGAGAGGAAACCTGTATTTCTGCTGACCACGAACGCTGATCTCGGCTTGGAACTTGGATTTACAGGTATCAAGAGGGTACAGGATAGTTGTGCTAAGGAGAGATCCTATAGCTCCAGATGTAGCCTCGGAGATAGATTCCAGATCAACGCCCATCTTTCCTCTCACGTATCAAGCTGCGGAGATTGAGAGATGAGATTGTCTTTTTTTTTTTATTATTTTCTTTATTTGGAGAAGAAAGGAAGAAGGTATGGGATCGCAATGAAAGTGTTGTTCCGTCTTGGGATTTAAAAAAGCCGTGTCAGAGTTGTTTAACGACGTCTACATCATTACTCGTCATTACCGTCCTTCTTGTTTAGTTCGGTCAGATGATTCGGTCAAATGACGGATCTTACAATTAAAAGTGGCGCCACGTGGTTTTCGTGTTTTTCTTAAAACGGGCTCGTCGAGCCCAATAGTCACCAAATCATATTCATAGAATCAGAGTCAATTTCGTCACATAACTCAAATGTTATCCTACTTGTCATCTTTTGTTAACGTGCAAATGCTTGCGTCATTGCAGCGAAAGGAAGAAAAGATTGGTAGAAAGACCTACTCCCTCCGTTTCAAATTATATGTCATTCTAGAATAAAATTTTCGTTTTAAAATGAGTATCGTTTTTTAATTTCAATACAAAATTTATTGATTTTAAATGTTATTCTATTTTTTCATTGATTGAAAAGTGGTTAGGTGTATAAGTAATTGTGTTTTTATTTTGAACATATGTAAAATTAATTATTTTCTTAATATGTGTGCAAAACTCTAGAATGACAATTAAATTGAAACGGAGGGAGTATTAGTCAAATATTTATTGTGAGCACCTACAGTCTGAAATTAAATAAGCCGTGTCAATTTACATATTTAGTTATAAGGACCTTTTAATCTATTCTATTAAAATAAAGTCATTATTTTTATCTACTGATACAAGTTGTCATTCGGAGTTTACAACCTGGTAATTCGGAGTTTACAGATGACTCTCTCACTGTAGATTCTCTCATCAACACAGAGACGCGTACTTGGAATATGGAGATTATTCGGGCTCTGGTAGAACCTCAGGATGCGAAGATAATAAGTAGTATTCCCCTGAGTAGGAAAATCTTTGATGATAGGGATGGATGGCATTTCACCAAGAACGGAAAATATACAGTTAAATCAGGGTATCAAATCCAAAGAGTATACCCGGATAAGGAGAACTCGACAATATTTGTAGGCCCTACAGTGGATTCTTTGAAAGCATTTTGTTGGAAGGTAAACTGTCCTCCAAAGATGAAACATTTTTTATGGCAATTGCTTTCGGGATGTATCGCGGTTAAGAAGAATTTACAAGCACGGGGTTTAAAGGGGGATATATATTGTGACAGATGTGGTGCTTCGGAGGAATCCACGAATCATGTTTTCTTTGAGTGTCCACTAGCAAGGCAAGTTTGGGCCTTGTCAAAGATTCCATTGAACCCACTAACTTTTCCTACAGAATCGCTGTTTACGAATATGGATCATTTGTTCTGGAGAGTCATTCCGAAGATGGAAGATCATCAATTTGCTTGGATATTGTGGTATATCTGGAAAGGGCGAAATGGTAAATGCTTTAGCAATTTGGATGTTGATCCGAAAGAGACACTTTCTCTGGCTGAGACAGAGTCCACTCTATGGAAGGAGGCTCAACTAAAAAAAATTCCGGATACGAATCAACCAGAGAGTGGTATCACTTTACCGACCATTCCTGGGCGTTGGTGTTTTATTGATGCTTCATGGAAGGATAAGGATGAGTTCGATGGACAGGGTTGGTATAGTACTCTCGAAGGTTTTCAAGGTTTAATGGGAGCACGAAATGTCAGGGCAAGTCTTTCACCTCTACATTCGGAGATGGAAGCACTTATATGGGCAATGGAAAGCATGAGGAATTTGCGTCAATATTGTGTTACATTTGCAACAGATTGTTCCCAATTGGTGAAGATGGTTTCGGAACCAGATGAATGGCCAGCTTTTGCAAGCTATTTGGAGGACATCACGACGCTTCGAAGGAGTTTCAACAGCTCAACAATCATCCATGTCTCAAGAACTTTGAATTCAAGGGCGGACAGTCTAACACGCAGTGCAAGGAAACAATCGTCTTTCGTTGTTCACATGGATACCGAGCTGCCCGCTTGGTTTACAGAGTCTAGATGAGTCTGTGTTTTGTTTGATGTCAAAAAAAAAAAAAAAAAAAAACAAAAGATACAAGTTGTCATTTAAATTTGTACTCTTTCTAGAATGTTACAAATAATACAAGTCATATAGTTAACTGAACCGCATTACTTAAATTAAACCGATGGTTATTTATGGGATATAGTTTTGGGCTTATTTAGAACAAATTATATGGTTTGGTTTTTGGGCTTAGTATTAAGGAAAAACTCTAAAAACATTGAATAAACTTTCCACCTTAATGGATCAAAAAATCAGTTATTATTTTTAAGCCCAAAAGGTATTTAATATTTTTAAACAAAACAAAATTGTCTATTTAAATCATATACTTTAAAACATGTTAATGTATTTTTTTATTTTTAAATAACAATCACCTTGTTTTGATAAATTTCAATGGTAACTTTTAAATAATTTATTGTTTTATTTATCTTAAATAATTTACTGATTTTTAAAAATGTAAAGCAAAACCAAAAACCAAATCTAAAAACTAAAATCCAAAACCAAAAGCTGAAAAACAGATTATATTTTTTTCTTTTATTTATTTACAAAATAAACTATTACAAATTTCTTTAAAAAAAAAAATTTGTCATCTTTTCAGTTTTAAATTAGATGTTCGATTATTTGGGATTTGTTTGTTAGTAATATCAGTTCAAACTAACTCAGCGGGTCTAAAAATTAAAAACGTAAACCAAAAGCTGAAAATCAAAAATAGAAACTTAAAAACTAAAAACCAAAAACCAAAATCTAAAACAAAATCTACAATAAACATTGAATCTAAAAACTAATGAATAACAATCATAACCACAAATTATGATGAACTGATTTTATCCCAACACATTCTTTAAATTAAGACAAAATCCAATTACATAAATTTTTAATCATAAAAAAATTTCCGCGCTTTCAAGCGCGGGTCAAAATCTAGTTTACATATTAAAGTACTCTACTCTGAAATTATGTCGATATGAAAAGAGGAGTTATTCTTAGGTTCACCAACCAATAGGATGGTGTTGTTTCATATTTGATATCTTTTTAAAAGGAAATAAAGTTTTGTTAACTTATATTACGTTTTTAAAATAAAAATAGAAAAAATAAATAAAAAATAATAGTATTAAAAAACAAAAAAAAAATTTTAAAAAATATTTAATACTAAAACACTAAACCCTAAACCCTAATCCTAAACCCTAATACTAAACACTAAACCCTAATCCTAGACCCTAAACCCTTGGGTAAATCATAACCCTTTGAAAAAATCTTAACCCTTGGGTAAATTAATACTAACCAATTATACTGTTTTTTATTTATTTTTATCTTTTTATTTTAAAACATATTTTTATTTTAAAGATATATTAAAAGATTTTTTTGTTTTATTTTTTTTTTGCAATTATTACTGTTTTTATCTTTAATTTTAAAGCATAATATAATGTTAAAATATATTTTTAAAGAATTGTTTTCATTTTGTGTAAATATTATTATTCTTATTTATTTTTTTCTAGTTTTATTTTTAAAACATAATATAATTTGACAATATTTTGTTTCCTTTTTCAAAAGATATCAAATATAAAATAACACTATCCTATTGGTTGGTGAACCTAGAGAATAAATCTGAAAAGAGACATTGGAAAAGAGTTATTCTTAGGTTCATCCCCTATAGAATTGAATTGCATTATTACATATTTGATATCTTTTTAAAAGGGAAATAAAATCTTGTTAAGTTATATTATGTTTTTAAAAATAAAAATAATAATAAATAATAAAAATGAAAATAATTCTTTTTAAAGAAAATATTTTAACCCTATATTTGATATCTTTTTGAAAGAAAATATTTTAACCCTAAACCCATAGGTAAATCATAAACCTTTGAATAACTTTTATAAAAAAATTCTTTAAAAAAATATTTTAACACTAAATCATAAACACTAAACCCTAAACCCTTGGATAAATCATAAACGCTAAATTTTATTTTCGTTTTTATTAANAGAAAATATTTTAACCCTATATTTGATATCTTTTTGAAAGAAAATATTTTAACCCTAAACCCATAGGTAAATCATAAACCTTTGAATAACTTTTATAAAAAAATTCTTTAAAAAAATATTTTAACACTAAATCATAAACACTAAACCCTAAACCCTTGGATAAATCATAAACGCTAAATTTTATTTTCGTTTTTATTAAATATTCTTATTATTTGTATTTATTTTGTATTTTTATTTTTAAAAACATAATATAACTTAATAAGATTTTTTTTCCTTTTTAAAAAGATATCAAATATGAAATAATGCAATATTATTGGATGGTGAATCTAGAGGTTCATCCTAGGGGATGAACCCAAAAATAAGTCTTTAGAGTGGATGATATTCTCTTTTTATTATTGTTAGATTGAGCAAAAACTCCCTATTTTCCAAAAACACCATATTCCCCTTTTATTATTGTTATATTGAGCAAAAACACAATAATAAAAGGGGAATATCCTCCACTCTAAAACTATCCATGTCACTTAATTAAATCAACCAATTAAAATTCATCAAGATGCGAAGTCATTTTTCTACGGTTGAATAAATCGGGCTACTTTAATATTCACTTGCTTTCTTTTTTTTTTGTCCAGTCTTGTAAGAAACCCAGGTTAGAGTCCAAACCTTCTATTACTACTTTTATTCTCTTTCATGATTTTAGGATATTCACTTTTGGTTTTGGTCCTTTGGTTTTCTCTTCTAAAGGAAAAAGTTGTTATTCACAACTCAGTTTTTCAATTGTTTATCTTCCTCCACCTCTCTTTCTCTCATCAAAGCTCTTCTTAACTGCAACAAATGTGTTCCTTGGAACCGTTGCGATTCCCTTACTTTTTTTCACCCTATATAAGCAATGGCTTCCAGAACTGCAAAATCTACCTAGAGAAATAAATCTACAGCCTCATTAACCAAAGAAATCTACCGAGTCGATGATCACTCTCTAACCATTTGTTTGACTCATATTTCTGGCCTCCCAGAGTTGAAAGACACCTGTCTGTTCATCGACGCAAATAGATTACGATTCCACTTATTCAAATATTTTGAAGTTTATTTTTGGTTCCGAGTTGATTTCCTTGGTAAGCACAATACTAGGTTCTGATTTCCCTCAGTTTAGGGTTCTAGACGATTTGTTTGATTAATTCATAATGCTCATGCAATTTTCTTTTGATGTAGTTAATAAGTAGAGTAGCCTCCGTTCCCGATTCAGAAGTCTCATCTTCTGTCATCTAATGATTCTTTGCATTTAATAGATAGCATTCTTCGCAATCTTTCTCTCTCCCGAGAGTCAAGTGAGATAGTTGTAGGAGGAGGAAGATGGTGCTACCGTTGATGAAACTGAGGACGCTTCTGGTGAAAACGATAAGTAAGCCATTGGCGAGTCAGCTCAAGCACCAAGCCAAGGTTCATCCTAGGTTTCGCCAATCCATCATCAACTTTGCTCAGGTGATTTTGTTTTGTTTGGATTTTGAATATTAATAATAATGATTTGTTGTGATCTGGAATTTGATATGATGTGGATGAAATGTGAGACAGAGGAACCATAGGATAACGATGCAGATACAAAGGAGGATATATGGACATGTGACTGATGTGGAGATTCTTTTGTTTCCATATATATTCCTCATAAATTTTGCCTTCCTTGATTGTGTTTGTGCTGTGATGGTAATGACCTTTGTAAAAGGGTTTTGATGTTTCATCTAGCTCTGTTCTTAATTCCAGATTGAACATTATAGGACCACCATACTGTTGGAACGAACTCATCACTCTCAGTTCCAAATATCGTGACTTGACTGCTCACTCGCAACTTGCCATCACGGTAAACAAAAAGCTGCCCCAGTTGCTTTTTCT
The DNA here is from genome assembly GCA_932364175.1 of Eruca vesicaria subsp. sativa. NCBI lineage: Eukaryota > Viridiplantae > Streptophyta > Magnoliopsida > Brassicales > Brassicaceae > Eruca > Eruca vesicaria. The sequence goes on from CAKOAT010180377.1 coordinate 60,319, forward strand.
GTTTTCTTTTTCTTCTGTTTAGCGAAGATTTTATGCTTGTATCAGATATGGGATGTTTTCGTGTGGAAAAGCTGAGGGACTCATTGGTGGTACCACGATCCGTCTCGTTAATAGCAAGATGCTAATGAAATCAGGAACGCAAAAGCTTAGACTCTGGCAAGGGAAGGAAGCAGATGGTTCATTTTCTACCTCTACTCCTGGAAAGGTTTCTTGATCAATCTCAAATCTAGCGCGGAGTAAAATATTTGCATATTGATATCATCATTTGGTACTGTGATAGTGTGATGTCACTTTAAACTCTTTAGGTTGAGTGGGGATGCCTCAACCCAGAATGGTTTTACATTCAAGCTGGTTCCTGCTCAAAAAATAGAACCACTCACCGTCTCTACACTCAACCAATACACTTTGACATCTGAGTCTCAGGTCAAAGTTTCGTCTATCTCAACTCAATATCTCAGTTTAGACTTCTAACAGTTAGTTTTCCATACTGATACAGATAATTGAATTTCTTTGCACTGCGAAAGTAACTGGTATCTAAACAGAAAAAGGATGGTGTTATATTGAATGCATTAGATGTTCAAAGAAGCTCCAGCATGAGATATCTTCTTTCACATGACTCTTCTGTGATAAGCCCCACGCTGTGTGTGCCTCAAGTAACTATCTTCTTCCTTAGTTATCACTGATATTTTATCTTCTAACATAGCTTCCCGAAAACTATTACACTTTGCTGTGTTTCTTACTTGTCTATAGGTATCGTGTGGAGCTGTCTGTTTCCGAGAAGACTGATGATGCTGTTCCTGTGACTTTTGATCTTTAGATGGCGAAGCTAACAAACATTCAGGCTACCAAAGCTGCACATATTTAGGTATTGTTTTTTTTGTCAGCCATTCATTTAAATTGAAGCTCTTACTTATGACTACAGCTTCGTTAATTAAAATTTTACAACTTTGCAAGGTGAAGGTGTGATTGCTCGAGTAGACAACGACTTCCCCCACTTTATCACTGATATTGTGGGCAAGACCTTCACTTTCCAGCTCAATCTAGGAGAGTTCAAATACATTTCGAAGCATCAAACCTTCACCAGATCCTCTATCATTTCAGAACAACAGCTTGGACCACTCCCTAATTTTGTAATACAGGTTGGTACCTTAATTTGAATTTTAATATGTATCTTTCTATATTCTGTGTTGTAATTAGTTTATAAAACAATTGAACTTGCAAATATTTTCCTTTGAGAACAGAGCAAGTCATGTTATGAAGAATAAAAGAAGTTAACTGATTGGACGATATGAAGACCCTTTCTCAGAAAGAATTAAAAAAACTGATTGGACGATCTGTATACAACACCAATAATAATGAAATAAATTTTTTAAGTTAAGATTAACAAACCAAAAGAAAACGTATTAGTTTAAAAGAACAATATTCGATATTTGTTACTTATCTTCACAAAAGATGTAGTATAGTCTGTTCCATGCTTTGGAACATCTATCCATGTCACAATAAGTTTGTAACCATATAAGGCTAATAGGGTGTTAATATGTTGTAAACAAATCTATTATATTAAAAGATAAGTCACAACTTCTATCCATGTGTGATATTTTTTTTTAAAATGGACATTCCTTAGAAAATCTTATATCATTTATTTCTTACTAAAATATTGACATCATTAAAATATCATATGTTATTTAATCAACACATATAACAACTCCATCTATAAAATTGTTTTTATTTTATTTCTAACTATATAAACTCTGTTGAAAAAGAATCTAACAAAATCTTACAAAAAATTTAATTAAATTCGTAATTATTATTCTAAATTATTTGAATATAACCATATAATTCTTTATAAAAAAAATCTATATACTAAAATTATAGATGCTAAATTATATATAACCAGGAAATATAAATGATCCTAAACAAATATCTATTATATTGTATAACTAAATAATTTTTTTTTTAAATTGCTTGAAAACTGTAGAAAAAATGTATAAAACGTATAAAAATATTTTTAAAACGGTTACCTATTTAATTATTTCAAATTATTAATTTATTTACCAAATTTGAAATTATATTATTGTGTAATAACAATTTAAAACAAGTTTAATTGTATAAAAGTATGTATGTATTAATAATGTCAAATAAATAAAACAATAAAATTATAGAATTAAATTATACATATATAGCATTAAAATACTAATCATATATTTAAAATGTTTAAGATAATATCAAAGTTATATATTTATAATATAGGCAGAAAAAATATTTAACAGTTAAAAAAAGGTTAAAGTCTTTGTTAGATTGACATACTAAATTATCCCATTTATAAGATGTATGTTGTTTTAATAGATAAGAAGATTCCTATATTATGTAAATCTCAATTTAAATTTATATATGTTTGAATTACATTACATAAAACTTCTGCTCAAAGTATTATTTAATATTCAATCATTTCTATAAATATCTAATACTATTTGCTTAATTATTGATGCATATGAATATTTTAAATTTGTCATAAAATTCAGAAAATTACTAAACAAAAATTATTTCTTACTACTACTTGTAAATTAAACTGAAATTAGATCAATTTATTAGATTTAATAATAGAGAAGGAAATATAAAATAATTTTCAAATTTTTGGAACTTTGCATATATTAGTTTGTCAAATAATTAAACACAAATCCAACAAAATATATATATATAATAAGAAGTAACAAATACATGTGAGTTTGAAATATTTAATTAAATAAAACAAACAAACTATACAATTTAGGTGTTTAAAAATAATATAATTAATTAAATATATATATATATATACACACAAAAATGAAAATAAACACATGCACAGTCGTGCAGGTCAAGCTCTAGTATTCATAAGAGTCCAAATTAAGAATATAGCTATTGAACAGTTGATATGACATTTAGCACCAAAGTTTGACGTTTTTCTCCTTCTATTCGGATGCGCGTGAATACATGTGCGTCACCTTATGTAATAAACATAGCTAAATTATACTATAATATATATTATATGGTGAGAAGAGACTAATACAAGCATACATGGTCAGAAGAGACACACGTTACATGTTTAATTCAATGTTGCATTTAATATGCATGAAAACTAAATATTTAGGGCATTGTTCCAAATACGAAGATATAAAACATGTGTGTTCTTCCTAATTATTTGGAACGTAGTTCGATTTTCCTACTTGAGGTGGAAGAGAGGATGAGTGATGGTGGTTGAAGAGAAGATGGCAGCGGCGATGAAACAATCAGTAGTAGTGATAGTAACATTGGTACGTTCGAGATGAAATAAAAAGAGAAAGAAAAAGAAGAAAAAATAGGCGAGTTATAAGTGATGTACACAGTCAACATGATACTATATTATTATATTAAATAGTATAGAACAAATACAATTGAAAAAGGGGGAGTGATAGTCCGGCAACAATAATGTTATTTCACACATGGGGAGGAATAGCATAATACAATCTTCTATTGGCGATACATAAGAAACCTCTACACCCATCATGTGTTGAAATTGTTGATCTCATCTAAACTATAAACGATATAATATAGAATATATAGAGCTTTTGAACCATGTTCGATACAACTGCTCCGGCAAACTCCAAACTCCTCCATCCTATACATGGAATGCAGATATGTTATTTCACGTAATAATGTATCTGACTATACTATAATATATAATTATCTCCGTAAATGACTGACTATAAAACCAACAAATTTCTATACTGTAAAGATTAACTAATAGTATAGTCATTAGTCATAGTAAAGTAACACTATAGCATGACACACTGAAAGGGAATAATTAACAGTTGATATTACGGCATTAAATCTATATAGCTATATTATATACAGTACAATGATGATCTGCATATAGCACCAACAACATTTTATAGTATAAATATTTACCAATAGTATAGTAATAGTAAAGTGTAAGCCATGTATGCATAGACTATAATCAATTAAGTAATAGTTAACCCAAAAACAATATATGCATATACTATAAACAATCTAATAATCGTAAATATCTTTCGAATGCATTTCTCTAGCACCACTATACTATTTCTATAAAATTAAAGCAATAGTATAGTTTTTTTTTGCCAACATGCAGAGAAATGAATCAACTAATTGTGTTCTATGAAGAAATGAAAACAACCCAGAAACCGACATGCATCGACTAATTGATTTCCTAAATATAAAAGTGTAAGACATGTAAGCATAGACTATATTCAATTTAGTAATAGTTAACCCATGAACAAAGTATAAACAATCTAGTAATCGTAAATAGTCTTGTAATGATTTTTTCTAGCACCAACTATACTATTTATAAAAGTATAGAAATAGTATAGTCATCTTTTTGCCGACATACAGAGAGATGAATCAACTAATTTCTTTTTGTGCAAAGATGAAGATATAAATTTTGATATAAGGGGCTATACCTCCGGCCGGGAAAGCTCCGCAACTATTGCGATCTCGTAATAACCAAACCTAAAACTGGTATTACCTTGATGAAGTGGTTTGTAACGGAAGTTCTGTCTGTTCACCAGGGACTCTAATTGTTCCGCCCCTGAAACCTTTAAAAACCTAATTAATTTCTTCGCATAACAAACAGCCGCCGCAACTTATTTTTGATGTGCATATATCAAACTCCTCCTCGCAATTAGGCCCCAAACGCTACTTATCAAAACCCCACGGGCACAGTGGCTTTTATTTCGATATCGTAAGTGACAAAGGATGTGTTGATTTGTAATAGCTACAAAAAAATTAAGGAGAGCAAAAGTTCCTTTTCCACACTCAAGATGAGGTTATTTTGGGCAATAAAGAGCATATTATGTATCATATTCTAACCATATGTTTGTTATGGTTATAGACTGAATTGTTTTGTGGGCTATGTATATGAAGCCATATTTCTCATGGAAAATATGTGTAAGTTTGCTCTCCAAAAAAAAAGAAAAAAAATGTGTTAGTGTAATTAAATCAAAATTAAGGGTCTGACTGGCTGATGTGATGTAGCCAAAGCGGTTACGCCTATGAAGCACATGGACGTCTGTTTAGTAACCGTACCCGTACCTGTACCGTAAACGTTTTGGGGATAGGAACACCACTGAGACTTTAAGGGGACAGCTTGGGAACGTTAAGATAAATTATTGGTTAAGTGAAACTAGTTTCCCGGATCCTAATGCTTGTGTATTTGTTATTTTGCTTGATTCAAAGTCAGAAGACTTACGACACGATCTAAAGGAACAAGTTTTGGCTTGAAAGCCTTGCACATATCGATTTTCTCTCTCTTTTCATAGAATTAGACTAAAGTTTGTTTTCTATGAATTTTTTTCTCTTTTTTTGTGTTTTAGCTTAAAGTATTGTGTTATTTTAGATTTATGACCTAAGTTTTAAATTTACTTTATATATACTTAATATATTTTTATTAATGTATATGCCGTCCCACTACAAGAAAACTCGTCATTTACTAGGACGGGTTTTCCTCGCTATTTTCTAGTAAATGACCATTTACTAGGAAATAACGAGGAAACGCGTTTCGTCGAAAGACGTTCATCGTAAAGCATATTTTCCTCGTAAGGTCCTAGCTAATTTACGAGAAAACATTTCCTCGTAAACGCGTGGATAAGTTTTCCTCGTAAGGTCCTCGTAGCTTTTCCTCATAATGTCATAGTAAATTGTTTCCTCGTAATATCGTAGTACGATTACGAGGAACTTACTAGGAAAATTTACGAGGACTTTACTTCGAAACCTTTACGAGGATTTTGCTTCGAAATAATTTTTTCCTATTTAAAAAAAAATATTTATAAATTAAAAATTATATATATTAAAAAAATTTTAAAAAAAATAAATTATAAATAAAAAATAAATAACAAAATATTTATAAATAACTAAATAATATACAATTAATAAGTTTTAAAATTCATAATATACAATTAAAAACTAAAAAACTAAAAGGAATGTTGCTCGTGAAATTGTTGCACGAAGTCGTCCTCTCCAATGTTGGATGCCGGCTGTGACTGTGATGGTGGAGGCTGTTGGGGTGGAAGGGCTCCGCTTTCCTGTCTCTGACGCAACATCTCCGCCACTTGCGGGTTTCCAACCGCCATAATGTCGACGATCTCGGTGAGCGTACTCACATGAGACTGCGTCGTCTACAACTCCGTCTGCAGCTGAGCATTGGCATCGTCCTGTTGGTGAACATAAGCCGATGTCACTGCGGGGACATCGTTAACCGAGCCAATCCCGACAATACGGCCATTTTTCCAAGGGGCGACCTGTAAACAAAAATATTAATAACGTAAGAAAAATTTAAATAAATAATAAAAATTAATATTAAAACAAATTATTTACCTCCTCGTAAATCTTATCCACTTCAAGAGTGGATAATACGACTGGAGCCCCAGCCTGCTGAGTCAGCTGGGTCTGGCGTTCGTCAACTCGGGCAACAACCTCGTTGTAGATCCGCTCGGAAGCAGGATCTACAAACTGCCCACCCTTTTCCGGTGGGTCCGCTCGTAAAGGTCTTTCAGAGATGGAAGAACTCATGTCTCTTTAGCCTAATTTTTTTTTAAATTAAATATTAATTAGGAATATTCAAATAGAGTAAAAATTAAATAGTTATTAAAAATCGTCTTACCATGTCTAGACGAACTCCCTCGTGAGGTTTTCGGCCCGTGGTGTGAAGCATCTTCGTGTTGCCATACTCGTCTGTGGTCATGCGGTTCTCGGAGTTTGTCTGGGAGGTTCTGGCCGATTTCGGCAACCCCCAATAGCTGATGAGGCCATCCCACACCGTGGTTGTGAGGCAATCGGGTTTCCCGCGCTCGTAACCATTCACCTGATTTAAAATAATTAGAATTAAAGTCAATAATATTTAATTTTTAAAACTATACATATATTATAATTTATAAATCTATACCTGAAAGTCGCCCTTCCAGTTGTAGACCATGTCGAGCAATCGTGCTTTTACCTTGGCCTCGAACTCCGTTTTCACCCGCTGGTGAATCCAATAGACCAACGATTTTTTTTCCTGTAACAAGAAAAAAAAAGAGACAGATTAGTTCAATAATATTTATAATTTTAAATGATTAAAAATAAATTAAGTTGATTTACTAAACTTACAGAAAACAATTTGAACCACGTCTTTTTTGTGTGGCTCGCCGTCATCTTCTAGTTTGGAGCTGCATCGGGAAAGTATCCCTTGATACAGTCCGTGACGCTAGTTGCGACACAATTGTCAAGACCAAACCTGGAAAGACAGAAAATAAATCATTAATTAGATTAATTAATTTTTAAATATTTTGTTAATTAAGAAATAAATTAAAAAAAAAACTTTTTAAAAATTAAAACATACCATAATACGTTTTGGCCATCCCGTCGGATATAATCTAACTCTGGCAGCCCTTCTCTGTCTGGAAAGGCCAAAATATTCTCCACCGTGTATACCGCAAATGGTGCGTTCGGCGAAACCTACAAATCAGGATGAATCCCGACCGGAGGAAGAGGAGGAGGTGGCTGCTGAGACCGGGATGCCGTAGAAACTCCCTGAGTTTCGGAAACAGCGTGATGATTCGGAATCGAAGATGAACTACCGGGAGTTGATGAAGATGAACTGGGCCCGAATAGATCTCCATAGTGAATCCCCTGATCAAGATGTCATTGTCGTTCAAATGTTTAAAAATTCACTCTTGTTTGTTCCTTAATTGACTTTTTATTGGTACAAAATGTAAATATTTGTAACTTCGCGGACCATATAATAATATTGAGAATGGTAAATTATCCACATGGAAAAGCGTGCCTGATCTCTTCCTGTGGATCTCTTCCATTCCTGGCAGAGAAAATGACGTAAGCAATATGTAAGAAAAGTACATACAACTAACTGTTAATTATTTTAACCTATAAAAAGAAATGATCATCACGGTTCATGAGTCCACTACAACCAAACATACTTAATTTAGCATTCATATATTATTATTTGGTTAAATCCAACGTTGATCTTCTTCTATATAAGTAGTGTTCACCTTATTTTTTTATATTTTACACTGAAGTGTTTTGATAGAATGGTATTTATGTCGTGAAGCAATCGGTGGCTTATTAGTTATTATTATCTCAAAAAGTTTCTGGAGAGTTAAGAAAAGATAAAACTCATCAACGATGGAGTTTTCTTCACCGGCACAGCGTCGTCTCGAGACCCTTCGCTCTCACCTTGATTCTTCTCCGGCTGATGATCCAGCAGCTTCTCTCTTCCTCAACGCCACCGCTTCTGCTTCACCCTTCTCAAACGGTGAGCACCTTATATGTTTACAACTTTACGTTTAATATCTTTGATCTCTCTGTTGTGTTTACCTTTGAGATTGAGCTTTTCATTTTGTACAGAGGATAGCTACAGCGTTGTGCTTCCAGAAAAGCTGGACACTGGGAAATGGAATGTCTACAGGTCTAAACACTATGTTTTCTTTGCATCTTTATACTCTTGAGATGTTGTTGTTACGTGCGTTTAGTTTAACAACGAGTGTGTATGTTATTCTGATTATTACTATCATTGCGGTGCAATTTCTGTTTTCTCCGTGCCAGATCTGCAAAGTCACCTACCAAGCTCGTTAGTAGATTCCCTGATCATCCTGAGATTGGAACTTTGCACGACAACTTTGTGTAAGTTCTTTGACCTTTGTTCTATGCCTCTATGGTCGGTTTAGTTTATGATCTGATTCTAGAAATTGCTCTGTTTTTTTTTTGTGTGGAATATTCAGACATGCTGTTGAAACATATCCTGATAACAAGTATCTTGGCACAAGAGTTCGTCCTGATGGAACTGTTGGAGAGTTAGTTTTTTTTTATTTAAAGAAATTCTTCTTTCAGTTAAATTTTGAGCTGTGGTATGTTATGTTTATCATGTGATGTGTTTTTTATGTTCTGAAGGTACACATGGATGACATATGCGGAAACAGCTTCTGCAAGACAAGCCATAGGTTCAGGACTTCTATATAATGGAATTAATCATGTAACTTTTCTTCTTTATTGAATATGAAATTAGCGAGCTCCACCAAGATTCTCTAGTTTCTAGTTTTATCGCTTCATATGTTTGCGTTAAGACTTTAGATTAATGGATCGAACAGGGAGCTTGCGTTGGACTCTATTTTATCAACAGACCAGAGTGGTTGGTTGTTGATCATGCTTGTGCAGCCTATTCATTCATCTCTGTTCCTTTATATGATACACTTGGTACCACATCTTATAACGTTGGACTTTAACTTTTGGGGGTTTGCAAGAAATCTTTTCTTTAATATGATTTTCTGTGTTACGCAGGTCCTGACGCTGTTAAGTTTGTTGTGAATCATGCTACTCTTCAGGCCATCTTTTGTGTACCAGAAACCTTAAACACGGTAAGGGTCTTTTGGTTTGTTCCATTGTCCTATGAGAACTACTCCAAGTGGTATAAATTGTATTTTTAATAATGGTGCAGTTGCTAAGCTTCCTAGCTGAAATCCCATCCATTCATCTTGTTGTGGTATGTACTTCTTAGAGTGTAGTTTCAGTAAGGTTTTTATATATAGTTCGCACTTATTTATCTCTATATGCACTGCGATAAGGTGGTGGGAGGGGCTGATGAGAATCTTCCATCACTTCCTCCAGGTTCTGGAGTCAAAATTGTATCATACCAAAAGCTATTGAGTCAGGTATCCTTCTACAATGTGTTGTTTGTATTGGCCACTAGCTTTATGAATAGTTATTCCTTGTGTGTGTAGTTAGAGAGGCTTCATGATGCTACTGATTATTTTTGTAGGGTCGCAGTAGCTTACATCCATTTACTCCACCAAAGCCTGAAGACATTGCAACCATATGCTACACAAGTGGAACCACAGGAACACCAAAGGTGAGGAGTTTCTAAAGCCTTATGTGTCTTTTCATGTTCTTCTAATTGAACTGATGCTGGAAAAAAAATGGTGAATGAGTAGTCACTTTTGAAGCTAAAACTCGCTTTTTCACTAAATAGTTGTTTTGAATATGAAGGGTGCTATGTTGAGTCATGAAAACTTGATATCAAATGTCGCCGGTTCCAGCTTGTCAATAAATTTCTTACCTGAAGACATGTGAGTTTAAAATTTTCCCTTCACTTTATTTGTAATTACTATTTCTTATAGTGGAAGATCTTAAACTGAGATGTCTTCTATCCTTATAGTTACATATCATATCTTCCATTGGCGCACATATATGAACGTGCAAACCAGATAATGGGAGTGTATGGTGGTGTTTCCATCGGTTTTTATCAGGGGGTATGTAACCTCATCTCTCGTCACATATTTTGAGATGAACTTGCTAGTACAGAATCAGACTTATTTAGATATTTATTCTAACAGGACATTCTGAAACTGATGGATGATTTGGCTGTGTTAAGGCCAACAGTGTTCTGCAGTGTCCCTCGCTTATATAATCGAGTATATGATGGGTAAGTTACAGTTATACCTCCCATGAATATACTGTTAAAGAATCATGTGGTTCTATTTGCTAATATGTTTATCCTTACAGGATTACAAGTGCAGTAAAATCATCTGGGGTTACAAAAAGAAGGCTTTTTCAAGTTGCCTATAACTCAAAGAAGAAAGCAATCTTAAATGGTAGTGTCTTCTAATAGAAACAGTTAAAAGTTGAATCAAAGTATTAACCTTTCTGCATGTGTTGTTTAGGAAGGAATCCGTCTCCACTTTGGGACAAATTGGTGTTCAACAAAATAAAAGAAAAGCTTGGTGGACGTGTTCGCTTCATGGGGTCTGGTGCTTCTCCTTTGTCACCTGATGTCATGGATTTCTTGAGAGTGTAAGTTTTCTCTTCGGTTGTAACGTAAATTAACTTTCACTGGTTTCTAAGAATCTTTCATCATCATGATGTACAGATGCTTTGGATGTTCGGTGCGTGAAGGGTATGGTATGACCGAGACTTCTTGTGTCATAAGCTCTATGGATGAAGGTGACAATTTATCTGGCCATGTCGGATCCCCTAATCCAGCATGTGGTAAGAAGCACAATACTCTGTATGATATGACTATATGAGTACTGGTTTTTGTATTTGAAAATGTTTTTTTTTTTGGTCAGAGGTAAAACTTGTGGACGTTCCTGAAATGAACTACACATCGGAAGATCAACCATACCCACGTGGTGAAATATGTGTTAGAGGGCCAATCATCTTCAAAGGCTATTACAAAGATGATGAACAAACGTAACACATGTTTTCATTTTTTACTTTCTTGTTATAAGTAGACATGGGTCTTGACACATTTTAGTTGAGCAGGAGAGAAATTATGGATGAGGATAGCTGGCTACACACGGGAGATATTGGGTTATGGTTACCAGGTGGTCGGCTCAAGATCATTGACAGGTTTTTTTATAAATTCGAAACAATCTTTACTGTTTTGCTATTTCCTTGGTGGATAGAAGAATTGAACATGTTTGTTGAAACTTGCAATGCTCATGACAGGAAGAAAAACATATTTAAGCTGGCTCAAGGGGAATATATAGCACCAGAGAAAATCGAAAATGTTTATACCAAATGTAGATTTGTTTCTCAGTGTTTCATATACGGTAAGAATCTAGTCTCTTTGCACTACCAACAAAACACACATATGCTTCTTCACTTGAGCTATAATTCTCAACCAAGTCAGAACTGTCTATTAATGTTAGGTGATAGCTTCAATTCCTCTCTAGTGGCTATAGTTGCAGTTGATCCAGATGTTATGAAAGATTGGGCTGCATCAGAAGGCATCAAGGTATTATTATTTATAGTTCTATAAGACTTATTATTCAACTCAACTAAAGAAACAACTCTTCTGGTGATTTACAGTATGAGAATCTAGGACAGCTTTGTAAAGATCCAAAAGCGAGGAAGGCTGTTCTTGCTGAGATGGACATCGTTGGAAGAGAAGCTCAGGTAAAACAAACAAAATATGTTTTAACAATCTCTCATGTCTTTAATAAACAATAAACTCTAACAAATTAACAATGTCTGGTAATATACAGTTGAGAGGATTTGAGTTTGCCAAGGCTGTGACTTTGGTGCCAGAACCATTCACTTTAGAGAATGGACTTCTAACACCAACATTTAAGGTAAACCAATATCAATATGAAGTACTTGAAACCATAATGAAATTTTGTTATTTTACCTCTAAGAATCTCTAATTTCATCTGTTCAAAACTTACAAACAGGTAAAGAGACCACAAGCAAAAGCTTACTTTGTAGAGGCAATATCCAAAATGTATGCAGAGATTGCAGCTTGTGACCCTATGCCTTCTAAACTGTAATGATCGATATGCATTAGACGCAAAAGTGCTTGTTGTAGTACGAGGGATTGATACAAGATAAAACTACAAAATATGTGATTGAAGGTAGATTTATAAGAAAGAAATCAGATTTTTATGCTGTAATTTTCGTATTTTCGTTATACTATTAAATAAAAGAAGCAGAGGATGGCCTTATTTCGTTGCAGTTTTTTTTTCCAACCCACCCAATTAACCCGTGCAGGGTTTAATTTCATTATGGTATATATTTTTAACATTAATCAAATATTTCACTATTTATTTTTGGGAAAATTGCCTAATATGACTCAAAACTTGATTTGAAATGCAAAAGTAAACCCAAACTTGAATCAAATGCAAAAGTAACTTAAAAGGCTATTGAAATTACAACCAACTCCTTGTGAACAAACAAAAAACGTGAATTTTTTTTACGTTTCTAGCCCTCGCAAGTCGTCTGGGTCAGTTTTTCTTAAAAATAATTTAAAAATTTTGTAATAAATATTTTGATAAATGAAAAATTGGTATTATGTAATTACCATATGTCTTAAGAGATATAAATTAAGATATAACAAAAGTGAGTTGTTTTCAGCATAGATGAATGAAAGTAGTGTGTCATGATATT
>CAKOAT010180488.1:4583-34256 GCA_932364175.1 Eruca vesicaria subsp. sativa
GCGATTCTCGAGTTTTATAAAACGATTTCTCGAGTTTTATAAAACGATTCTCGAGTTTTATAAAACGATTCTCGAGCTTTATAAAACGATTCTCGAGCTTTATAAAACGATTTCTCGAGTTTTATAAAACTGTTCATTTTGTATTCTTGCGGAAAGTTTTGGCTATTAATTCCGTCGTACCGATTTTGACCCCAACATCCAGCATACCACAATCACTTAGCATTTGCTTGAAAGGTAAGAATGAACTGTCTGTGCGTTGTCTGCCTTCTTCTTTCTCCTCATGGCAGGTAATTTCATTAAAGTCACCAATCATAAACCAGGGTCCATTTCTTGTTGTTGAGAAACACATAAGACGTTCCCATACTAAATCTCTTCATTCTAAAACAGGATACCGATAAACAAACATCATGTTAACTTTTATTCCATGACTGCCTCAATGTCAATCATTCAGTTTTTTGAAAAAAGAACATTAGCTTGAAATTCATTCATAAAAAACAAAGCTAAACCTTCGTTGAGACCAAGTGGCTCAACGGTAAACAAACGATCAAATCCTAAGTCGGCCTGAATGTCTTGCAACAGCAGCCTCCTATTCTTCGTCTCAGAAAGAAACACAAGTCATGGGCGATGTTTCTGACACATTTCCGTAAGGCGTCGAACTGTGAAGTCGTTTCCAATCCCTCAACAGTTCCAACTGATTGTCTTCATGGATGATGCTTGGATGGGTTATTGGAACCCATCGAACCATCATTGTTGTGTGAACTCCCTTGTATCTTCTTAGAACTGTGATGAGAAAGGTGTGCCTTGTTCTTCCCTCTTTTTTTCCTATGAGATGAGGTTTTAGCTACCCTCAAGCGAGGGGATCCTCGACAGAGGACACCCGGTTTAGTAGCTTGATTACCAGAAGAAGCAATCATACGGCTTAAAGACCGTGAGCTTCTTTGTCTCTTGATTGCCGGTTTGCTCTACGCTCCATTCTCCAAACCAACGTTGGGCACTTCGCGTATGTCTAGTAGCTCCTCACTCAATAGATCGTCATCCTCATCATTATACTCCTCCTGAGCCATCCTGTTATCCTTTGCCTCCGTTGTCTCCATATCAGCAAAAGCTCCGATGACCTTTTCCTCTTTGCTTACAACCTCATCTCTTGGTGCGAAGGACAGGGAACAATTGACGCTGTTGTTGCGTACTGTCACATTAGTTTCCATAGATGATGTCCGAACAGGTGGTGAAACAATTACACTAGCAATCATTTTCCTATGAAGTTCAGCGTCTTCAATGTCCAACCCATCATCTGGATGAACATTTTCATCAATGTGAGGACCAGTTGTGTTAGTAGGAGGGAGTTCAAATGGAGCTGAGCCTCCCGCCTTAGCTTGCATCTCCGGAGCTTTATCATTAGACCTTCCAAACTCCCTCGAATCAGCTGATGACTTCTCACGCCACGTCTGCTTAGACTTTTGATCATATGGACCAAAAGTATGACGCGATCCATGGTAGCGATCATCTTGATGCTTCTCAGTCCTCCCCCTGATGATGCGGTCTGAGTTTTTATTATGCCTTGATCTTCCATACGCATGTTTACAGAGTTTGTAGCAGCATTCCATCTTGTGTTCTCGTTACCATGATCACGCGTAGTTCCCTTAGTTGCTGGACGTGACGAGTAATAAGAATCATGACGACCATTACGTTCATTGGGCCGCTCATGTCTTTTGTTATCAGTCAGCGAAGGTTGATCTCGTGCGTAAGGTGGTTGAATCCGCGCAAAGATGCCACTTTTTTCAGGCTCATGTCATGGGACAGAGTTGGTAGTTGGACAATAGCTTTTCTCATGTGACATTAATCCACATATAGTGCAATGTTCGAATAACATGTCATACTTGATATCTATGGTAACTTCCTCTCCTTCCGGACTGTGCACCTTTCTCTTGAACTTAAGTGGTCTCCTTGAATCAATGTGAATTAGCATGCGACCCTCTGTGAGCTCTAACGTATCCACATAACCTAATCGCCCTCCAATATCCCTTAAGTTGCGATCAGTCCAAAGGTGAAGGGGCATACCAGTTATCTGAACCCAGAAAAGTATAATTCAGGGATAATCATCATGTACTATTGGTTCTCATCGCACCAACACAAACATGCAATAATTATAGTGGAAAAGGCCTTTGCGAAGTACAGAGTTTAGATCCTCTTATGTGGTGAAGTTTATAAGAAACTTGCCATTTCTCAAGTCGTTTGCAGTAACTTTATCTTCCATTCTCCACTGAGCCGGCATCGTCTGTATTAACTTTTCGACAGTTTGCTTTTTGTGATTTACCAATAAGAGACATACGGTACTCTTTAATCACAAAAGCATTGTCTTGTTCCGTTAGTTTAATAGGCTCATCATCATCCTCATAGGCAATACCTTTGCCTTTGAGATCTTTCATAGTAAACCGTTGGTATAATATATAAACAACTTTCATATATAAAAAGCTGAGAGACAGCTTTTGTTATTAATCTCAACTTTACACCTTTCTTCTTACTATATCTAACGAATCTTCTTCTTCCCTTGGCCGGAAAATTATAACGGAAACACATACTCCTATAATGAACGGGTCCTTTGAAGGCGACGGATCGGCTCTGATATTCCTGGGAACAGGGTGTTCGAGCGCGGTCCCTAACGCAATGTGTTTGATCCAGAAATCAGAGTCTCCATGCCACGTCTGCTCTCAGTCTCTTTCGATCCCTCCAGATAGAAACCGTAATTACAGGTACATTACATTCGAGTGTCGACTAGCATATTGATTCAATCTCGACGAGCCTTTAAGATTTGTGTGTGTCATATGAATTTGATGATCCATCCTATAGCTGATTCCTACTTTATAGAGAGAGACTCGGTATTGTCTTTTTCATTGCAATAGTTATTCTTCTTTTTTTTTGGGGGGGGGGGTGGCAGGGGAAACACTTCACTCTTCATTGATTATTATTGCCAAAGCGATGGCAAACATAAATACATTCAAATCGATGTTGGCAAGACATTCAGGGAACAAGTCCTTCTTTGGTTCACTCTTCACAACATTCCTCAAGTTGATTCTGTAAGTCGTGAATCAATATTGTGTTAATCTCTTTACATGAGGCAAATTCTAAATCTTTAATTGTATTAATTTTCTTTTGCAGATAATTTTGACCCATGAACATGCTGATGCAGTCCTTGGCTTGGATGATATTCGTGCTGTGCAACCATTTAGTCCTACCAATGATATTGATCCTACTCCTATTTTCGTCACCCAATTTGCTATGGACAGGTACTAATTATTATATCTTTCATGATCTTTTCTTATTTTACCTTTTAAGACTTTGAAAGCTGTAGTGTCGACAGTCACATGCTTTTCTGAAAACAGCCTTGTTGTCAAGTTCCCAGAGATAAGTGCTGAGCGATCCCAGAGATGCAGAGAGGGAAACCATAGTTGCCACTAAGAGTTGGTGTCAGCATTTCTTCTCACTGTAGATTCAGGAACCTGTTCTTGATTTTTTTGAGACACCTAAAAAGTGAAATAGACACAAGATCTTGAACTGAGTAAAAGATTTAGGGAGGGTGTAGTTTATATGCTAGTACTGTGTAGTTAATACCAACTTTACTATTGCAAGCCACGAGATGAAATACCTTTTGTTGGAAAAAATGAGTTTTTAGCTGAAGAAAAACGCTGCGTTTTACTCTGGGCGATTTTGAAGGCGATTTGCGATCTCGGATTCTTCTTCGATGGAGACGGTGTCGACGCCGGATCCGCCTGGTTCATCGAGCGTGGTTAATGGGGAAAAGTCTGGTGAGGGTGATGGGGTCCCGACTGGGTTGACGGAAGGTAAAAGTTGGGTTTCGATTGCTAAGGAGAAGAAAGTTTTGCGAAGGTATGAGGTGGAGATTCAGGTGAAAGAAGGTAAACAAACAGTGGAGATCCCCGATGAGGTTTTATCGGATTCAACACCGTTGTGGGATGATTTTCTCATCGGTAAGTTTCTGGATATATCGCCTCATGTAGCTAAAGTTCATATGGTACTCAACAAAATTTGGAAGTATGGTGATCTGTCAGCGAAGATTGAGGTCTATGAAGTTAACGCTATGACTATGAGATTCAAAATTTCAGATCCAAAAGCTAGAGAGAAGATTATTAGAAGGGGGATGTGGAATATAGCCGGTGTTCCGATGGTTGTCTCGAAGTGGACTCCAAGAGCGGAAGAGGAGCCGCAAGAGGAGAGCTCTATTCCGATGTGGGTTCATCTTACGAAAGTTCCATTGCACATGTTTTCTTGGGAGGGGTTGAGTCTTTTAACGAGTCCTTTGGGAGTTCCAGAGAAGCTTCACCCTGAAACGATTGCGTGTTCCAGCTTTGATGTAGCGAAGGTATTTGTGAAGGTAGATGTGTCAAAGGTTCTGCCAAAAGAGATGAATTTCACTAGTAAGGGAAAGGAGTTCAAGGTGGATTTTTATTATCCGTGGCTCCCAACTAGATGTAAGTTCTGTGATAAATGGGGACATGGTGAAAAAGTTTGTGTTGTTAAGCGAAAAGATAAAGAGAAAGAGTTGGAGAAAAGTTTGGAGGAAAAAGATAGTTTGGCGAAAGTTTCTTCTGTGGAGGTGGTAGAGGAGAAGAAAGATGAGGTCTTCGAGACCACTGTAAAGGTTGCAACTGTTGTTAATGAGGATGAGGTCGTAGCGAATAAGGGGAAGTATGCAGAGGGTGGGATTGTGGAGAGTCCTAAGGATACCTGGTCTAAGATTCCTCAAGGGAAAGTAAGTAGATCTCAGACTAGTACGCCTATACGTACTGAGGCTGAGTTTCTGATTTCTGCGTCTAAGTATTCTGTGCTCAGTACAAATGTTGAAGATGAGGAAGTTATGGGTGTTGAAACACGAGTTGATGAAGAAGATGAGATGGAGGAATCTGAGATGGATAAGAATACTGAGGTTCGGGATATGGATGTATTGGAGGAAACGCTATTGGAGAGTAGTAAAGGGAAAGAGAAAGTAGTTAAGCAGAGAGGTAGGAAGAAGGGTCAGAAGAACAAAGCTCGGGATGTATATCCTATGAGTAAGAGGTCTTCTCGACAAAATCATTAATATGGTAGGGTTTATTTGGAATGTTCGTGGATTTAACAAGTTTTTGAAACATTCCGTTGTTAAAGAGTGGGTTCGCAGCTATGATATGAATTTTGGGTGTGTGATAGAAACAAGGGTTAAGGAGAATAAAGCTAATAATATTATGGGATCTGTTTTCAGTGATTGGTCAGTGATGACGAATTATGAATGTAGTCAAGGGGGTCGGCTCTGGGTTGTATGGAAGGATAATGTTCGTATGACTCCAGTTTTCAAGTCGGATCAACTTATAACATGTTCGGTTGGGTTGCAGGGTGAAGAGGAGGAGTTTTTTTGTTCTTTCATTTATGCAAGTAATGCGGTTGAGGAGAGGAAAGTTTTATGGAATGACTTGTGTGATCATCATTCTTCTCCTATATTTAGAAACAAGTCTTGGTTATTGATGGGTGATTTTAACGAGATCCTGGAGGGAGGTGAAAGCTCTGCATTCTCAAGTATACCGAGTGGGATGAGAGATTTTCAGAACATGGTGTTACGTTGTAGTCTTACTGATATGGGATATCAAGGACCTCTCCATACTTGGTGCAATAAGCGTGAGGAGGGATTGGTTTGTAAGAAACTTGATAGAGTACTGATGAATAATGCAGCTGTGTGTAGATTTTCAAATGGGTATGCTATATTTGAGGCGGGGGGCTGCTCTGATCACCTAAGATGTAGGATTCACTTGAGACCGGGGAGTGTGAAAATTAAAAAGCCGTTCAAATTTGTAAATGCTATTGGAAAGCTTCCGAGTTTCTTACCAATGTTGCAGAAGTATTGGGATTCCACGGAGGTTCTGTTTCTTTCCACGTCTGCTATGTTCAGGTTGTCTAAAAAACTTAAGTATCTAAAACCTTTGATAAGAGAGTTGGGGAAGAAGAATCTGGGAAACCTTACGAAAAAAACTCAAGAAGCGTATAGTTTACTGTGTGAGAAGCAGAAGAATACTCTGCTGAATCCGTCTGAAGTCAACGTCCACGATGAGGGAGAAGCTTATGATTCTTGGCTTCATGTTGCGGGGTTGGAAGAGGAACATCTTAAGCAAAAAGCTAAGCTCCATTGGTTGGAGGTGGGAGATCTAAATAATAAGACGTTTCATAATTCTATCAGAGTTCGGAAAGCTAAAAATGAGATAAGAGAGATCAGAAGTTCGAATGGTAGGAAGCTTGTGACTCATGAAGAGATTAAGGAGGAGGCTGAGAGTTATTTTTCGGAGTTTCTTAACAGATGTCCTGAGAATTATAAAGGTGTTTCTGTTAGTGAGCTGCAAGAGTTGATGAAGTTTAGATGTTCTGAGGCTGATTGCAGAAAACTTGAGCTGGATGTTACAGAAGATGAAATCCGAAAAGTTTTGTTCTCTATGCCTTCTTATAAATCTCCTGGTCCGGATGGCTATCCTAGTGAGTTTTTTCGAGTGGCCTGGCCGGTAATTAGGCATGATTTTTCCATAGCAGTTCAGTCGGTCTTCAAGTTCGGGTTTTTGCCTAAAGGTGTAAATTCCACTATCCTTGCGTTGATTCCAAAGAGGGAAGATTCGATGGAGATGAAGGACTTTAGACCCATTGCTTGTTGCAATGTGTTGTACAAGGTGGTCTCGAAGATATTGGCTAATAGATTGAAGAGTATATTGCCTACTATAATAGCTGCAAATCAGTCTGCTTTTATTCAAGGAAGACTGTTGCTGGAGAACGTTTTGTTGGCGTCTGAACTAGTAAAAGATTATCACAAAGAGTCGGTATCTCCAAGGGGGGTGATGAAGATTGATATATCTAAGGCATTCGACTCGGTTCAGTGGTCTTTTGTTCTGAAAAGTCTTGAAGCTTTGGGATTCCCGGAGAGATTTATTAAATGGATTCAGTTGTGTATCACTACTCCGTCATTCTCTGTTCAAGTAAATGGTGACTTAGCCGGTTATTTTCAGAGTTCAAGAGGTTTACGTCAAGGGTGCTCGCTCTCCCCGTATCTCTTTGTGCTCTGCATGAACACTCTTTCTCTTAAGATTGATGAAGCTGCTGAGTTGAGAAAGTTTAAGTTCCACCCCTTTTGTAAGTCACTTTCTCTGACCCACTTATGTTTCGCGGATGATTTAATGGTGTTTGTGGAAGGGTCGAGATCGTCGGTTCAAGGTGCTCTTTCGGTGTTTGATCAGTTTGCAGAATGGTCAGGTTTGACAATAAGTATTGAGAAGTCTACCATTTACCTTGCTGGAGTTCAGGAAAATGAAGAGAACAGAATCCTTACTAATTTTCCATTTGCTAAAGGTGTGCTTCATGTCCGTTATTTGGGTCTTCCCCTGATGACAAAGGCTATGAGAAGATGTGATTTCCTTCCTTTGGTTGAGAAAATTAGAAATAAAATGTGCAGCTGGACAAGGAGATTTCTCTCTTACGCTGGTCGTCTCCAACTTATTCAAGCAGAGATCATGAGTTTGGTGAATTTCTGGTCCTCAGCGTATTTACTTCCTAGTAAATGTATTCATGAGATAGAGCAGTTGTGTGGCGCGTTCCTTTGGTCTGGTCCGGCTCTAAAAACAAATTCTGCTAAGGTTTCTTGGAGTTCTGTTTGCAGACCTAAAAAGGAAGGGGGGCTGGGGATTAGGAATCTTAAATTGGTGAATAGAGTGAATGTTTTAAAGATTATATGGAGGTTGTTTTCTGGAGTTTCTCTTTGGGGAAAATGGATTGAGTGTAATTTCTTAAAGCAGAAGAGTTTTTGGGATATTAAGGAGAACACTCAAATTGGCTCTTGGATGTGGAAAAAGATGATAAAGTTGAGAGCTGTTGCTAGATGCTTTATTAAATGGGATATAGGTGATGGGAAAAGAGCCTCTTTTTGGTTTGATCACTGGTCGGATAGAGGAGTTATCATCAGTTTATTGGGAGAAAGAGGTATTGTTGACTTGGGAATTGTTCGAAAAGCCACAGTGGAGGAAGCTTGTTCTCGAGTTAGGAGAAGAAGGAGATATCGTAATCCTATTTTAAACGATATTGTTGATGATATCTTAGTAGTTAAGGAGAAGTTGAGACATGGAGTGGATGATGCTATAATGTGGAAAGGCTTTTTGGGTTATAAAAATAAGTTCTCAACTCGTGAGACTTGGTTGTTGCTGAATAATGCATTGGAGGATTGTAGTTGGTTCAAAGGGGTTTGGTTTTCATATGCGACTCCGAAGTTTGCATTTATAACCTGGCTAGCAATGCAGAACCGTTTGTCTACTATGGATCGAATGTCGAGGTGGAATCAAGGTGTTGATGTGGGTTGTGTTTTGTGCAAGAACGCGCCTGAGACAAGGAACCACTTGTTTTTCCAGTGTGCTTACTCCTCACAGTTGTGGGAGCATCTCACCAAAGGTGTTATGGGAGCAACCTATTCTGATGATTGGGAAAGCATTGTGGCCATTATTCAGGAGGAGAGAATTGTGAAAACCAAGAAGTTCTGTATTAGATATGCTTTTCAGGCAGCAATTCATGCAATCTGGAGAGTAAGGAACAGAATCAATCATGGAGAGAAAGCTATGCCAATGAATGTTATTAAAAAGATGGTGGATAAGGGTATTCGAAATAAGTTGAGTATCATGCGTGCGAGTGGTAAGAAGGATTGGGTGGAGGTTCTGCAATATTGGTTTTCTACAAGAGTTTAAAGCTTTGTTATCTTAAATTTTTTGTATAGTTTCATGGTTGGTTCTCTATTATAAAGGACACACTTGATGTAAGAAGGGTTTTTTTGATGAATAAATTTAACATTCATTCAAAAAAAAAACAAGTTCCCGTATCTGGTTCAGAAGAAACTTAAAGAAGGCCAAAAAGTTAGGCGAGTTACACAGCTGGATTGGAGAGTAATCGAAGAAGATTGTGATAAGCCATTTGTAGCTTCAGACTTATCATTCACGCCACTTCCAGTAAGTTCAGTAGAATTAGTGATTCATGTCTCCCTGCTTGATCTCTGTCCGGAGACTCAGATCTTGTTTATGCCGTTGGTGATGCATGGAGCAGACTATGTCTGTTTTGGTTTTATTTTTGGTGAAAAATCTATAGTGGCGTATATATCTGATGTATCACGCTTTCCTCTAAGCACCGAGTATGGTAAGTGTGTTACAAATTGCTTAGAGCGTGTGTGTTATTGATATTCTCAAAGAAGATGATAACTCAGACTCTATTGCCTTTGCATTATACAGTTATTTCAAAATCTGGTGGTGGACAGTTGGATCTCCTTATCTTGGATACACTATATAAGGTAACACATATCATCTTTATGCATTATTGTGTAAATTTTTGTAATGTTTTCACATTCTTTATTTTATCCTGACTGCAGACAGGATCCCACAACACCCACTTATGTTTCCCGCAGGTTAGCGTAATTTGAAGATGTATTTTTCTTTTTATGGTTGATATGTGCTTACTTTTGTTTTCTATAGACATTAGAGACGATCAAAAGACTGAGTCCGAAAAGGGCTCTTCTAATTGGAATGACTCACGAGTTTGATCACCACCAGGACAATGAGTTTCTTGAAGAATGGTCTAAAAGGTAAGAATTGTATCTGAAGAAACCATACAGAAGATAGGAGAAACGGTCTTCTTCAATCTGCGCTAGAAACGTTTTTGCTGTTTTAATATTTTTATCTTAAGTTGGGATCCTTGTATCTTTTTTACTTTGTAGTTTAGGATTTAACCACCCTTCTTTTGTTATCTTTTCACATTTTATCCTGATATACCTGTTAAAATAACAAAAGAAAGAAAAAAACAGTTCATCTTAAACACTACTTTATTGAAATTTTTGATTACTACATTATCAATCAAATTTATAATAGAAAATCTACTGAAAAATCATTCTTAAAAAATATAAAAGACCACTCGGAAAGCCTTGATTTCATATGGTTAATTATTTCGTTCTTGTCGAAGAAAAGAAAAATTATTTCTAGTCACGGAATCATTCTCATAGTGAACTATCAACAAATCAACAAAATACATGTTCAACTACAGTTACTTTTAGTTTCTGATACTAAGGCTTCTTCAGTAAATAGAGGAAAACTCTTGATAAAGATCCAGTTTATGAAATTTTGGTTTCGATCAAAATCATAAGAGAAACTCAAGAAATAACACCAGTACTAGGTAAGATCATAAGAGTCAGTCTCACGTTAGACGGGAAGAAAGTGTGAAACAAAACCGTTTGATCTGTCATAATATTTTCGACCGGGGAAAGCAAACCATGCATATGCATATCACAACCTTCGTCTTTATAATTTTGTCTCCATCCAAAGGTTCGTTTACAGACCCTCATCTAGGTTGTTGACACAAAAAGAAAAGCTAATCTAGGTTCCACCAATAACATTGATTAAGACAATAGGCAGACTGACAATAGGGTACCAACGGAGTTGTCCAGAAAAAAAAAGGGTACCAACGGAGTTTCAATAAGCTTGTCAAAATATTTTTGGGTAGTTGCTCTATGGACCCACTAGGAAGATATGTTTTGTGTCTCCATTTCTAAAGATTTTTTTACTCTCTAAGACACTTTTTGTCTTTGCTATTTCATTCTAAGACACATTCTACTTGAGACACTCTTTTTGGTGTTGGAAAGACACGAATACCCTCTTACCATAACTGAATCATCTCTCTTATTTTTCTTTCTTTTCTAAAAATTTATTTATTTACTTTTCCCATAAAAATACGTGGTCTTCCCATTCACAGATCCTCCTTCCTTTACCAAATCAAAAACCCTAACTGCTCGTAAGAAATCAGTTCCATTCTCAAAACTATGAAAAAAATAGAAAATCAAAAGATTCTTCTCATTCCTCAGATGCAGCAAATCCCTAATGAATCAATATTCTTTGAAACCCACTAGTTTTCTTATTCAGCTAAGGTGCCACTTACTGCCCAGATCACGCGTTCATTAACAATCTCCCACTTTCCTCTAGTTGGCTTCGATCTCAAGATATGAGAGGTTAGTCTCTTCCAAACCAACATCATATTTTCCAGGATTGTTGGTTCTCCAACTCTGTTTTGATCTACCAAGTTCTGATTTTGGCTTTTTTGGTTCACAGTTCCAAACCGATGCTCAGGATTTTGAGTTTCTAAAACGTTTTTACATGTTTTGAGATGATGACATGAGGAGAAACAAGATGGATTGTGGATTCGAGCTCGGGTCTGGCCGTGGTGAGTGAGTAACAGTTGGGCGATGGGAAGGATATGTTGTGTTTGCTGGAGAGATGAATTTGATAGAGAGCGTGAGGAAGCATAGGTGATGGTCAGGATTGTTGGTTTGAGAGAGATTATCATTGGTAAGAACATGAAAGCTTTGATCTTTCTGGTGATTTGACATCACATGACCACACATCACATGTCCACACATTGTCTGTCCACAAATCACCCACCCACACATCACCTATCCATGTGTAAGAAACTTTGTCCACATACATCTTGTAAGCTTATTCAAAAGAAAGTTTGAGTTTTTGATATGGGTTTTAGTTTTTTTTTAAGAAACCTTGTCCACAACTACTCAAGATCTTCGTGGATGGCCCTTAGCAACCACACCCACACCTCACTTTTTGCTAATAACCACATCCACATGCATTATCCATAACAGAACCATCCACTCCTTGCAAACCCAGACAATTAGATCCACACTTGCTCTGTTCGGAATTGTTTGGATTCGTGGTGGGAAAAGAAAAAGAGAAAGATGAGAAGAGTGAGGGGCTGACATGGTGAGGAGAGAAGTGAAAGTAAAGAAGCCCTTACAAAAGAGGTTAAATGCATTCACCTTTTATCTAATTTTTTTTTGTTTAATATGAACTGAAAGTCTAGTTTATAAAGAGTAACGATTAATATTTTTAACAGAGAATGAAGGAAAGAGACAGAGGAATGATAGAGGTGAAGAAGATAGTAAGGGTATTTTGGTCACAAAAGCTTGTGTTCACACATAAAAAGTGTGTCACATGTGAGATGTGTCTTATTGTGTAAGCAAAAGTCAAAATGTGTTCTTTTGTGTAATGCACTCATTTCTAAATTCTACTATGTTAAGTCAAACTCATGGTTTTGAACCTTTGCAAACTATATACATTTTTAAAACTAAATTCACATTTATTGGTTAAGTTAGTATTAGCAATGTGAAATGCAAAATGTCAAAAAGTGTGTGCGACGAAATGTACAAGTGGCTTTTTGACTTATCTCACACACCGACAACTAAAATCAAATTGACGCACCATTTCAACAAATCCCACTGTATGAATATGGCATGGCGGCCATTTATATATTTTGTTTGAACATTCTTTTGGCGAGTACAAATCTTTTCGTTGTTGACCAGTATGTGCATCACAATCACATCAACGTTGATTATATGTACAAAAAAACCAAAGTGTTCATTTTCACTATTTGAAGACGAAAATGTATTTTTAACGAATGAAAAAAGGAATGTTGAATGCGGTCAAATAACTTTTTCAAAGAGTCCAACAAGTATCATTTTCTCTAAAACTCATACGTGGACCATCACAAAATAGGCTAAGTGTATTATCATTATCTAAAAAAGTATTATTATTATTATATTGTAACTAACAAGTGTATTGTTAACAGAAGCAAGAATCATGTGATAAATGTATCACAAAACATGTTATAAAGTTAAAATTATATTAAAAATACATATTATGTTTGCATTTACGTTACGTTTCTACTTTATATTGTGAGAAACATAATAGGCATTCCATGTGCAACCGTCCAAAATAACTGACTGTAATTTTTTTTATCACAATCAAAGAAAGCTACTGATATGATGACACAACAAACAAAAATAAGAAGTACAGTGAAAAAATTAACGAAGTGTGGTTAGTAGGATCGGTTGAACCGTTGGAGAATGCTTGCTTTAGACATTCAGTCTTGTTATATTTAAATTTCAGATTCACAGTAACATCACATTTGATAACCAGAATTTACGTTACGGAAAGAAAATATCTCGAACAGAAATGTTTTACAAAAAACAACAACAAAGGGTTGATAATAATGACACTAGAACTACTATATTACACTCACATGAGTGGTCGTATTACATAGATTAGACTTAGTATTTATTTTTGGTCAAGTTTAGACTTAGTATATATTGTCAAATACTCTCAAATGTTATTTTCTAAGAAAAGCATGTCCATTTACATAAATAAAAAAATTTATAAAAAGAAGTAATCAGTCCCATCGTATAATTTTCTGTGTAAAAGCATGTCCTTAAGCAAATACTACTACTTGTGTTTCAAAAAAAAAGAAGCAAATAATACTACTTTAAAATAGATTTCTTTTGAGGAAAACAAGGTTAGTCTATAGGAATCTAGCTGAGCTTGAGCCTCACAATACGTACACGCTCGCCATTATTTATATCATTCGTATGTTTTGAATTTTTATAAGCGTATATCAGTATATATAAAAAGCTATAACTAATATTCCCAGCTTATTTAATTACAATAATACGAACAATGTAGGTGGTGAATGAGTTGTACTGCTGCCCGGTAGGGCACAGATCTTCTTCTGTTGCTATATAAAATAATTTTAATTGATTATTTTTTTCCTGGTAAAAATATAGATACCATTTATTCCTTCACTCAAAAAAAAACATGGTAAAACTATAGATACCATTTATGCCAAGTTAAATGTAGAAACAGTGGGTAGTCAACGGAATATATCTATACTGGTTACGTAAATAAGCGGAATCTTATCCGATAAATGAAAACTTCCATAATGAAAATATGTACAGTAATATTATTAAATAAAATTTTATAAGAGCGAACAGAGGTAGTCAACGGTCAAAGTGACAGAGAAACGTAATGCCCTAAAGCGGAGAAAGTGTCAGTTCGATTTGTTTACGTTTCAGTACTGATTTTGTATAATTTACATTGCATTGCGAATCTATACACAACCACTTCTTCGCTTTCTTTTATAAACCAAAAACAAAACACAAAACACAAACAGATTACAATTGCTTGCTCTGCATTTTTTTGTCACTATCATAATTACTAGCTCAATAAAAGATATACTATCATCTACTGTCACTACTGCTACAATTTGCTCCAAAATCAATTACTGCTACAGTTAATTATCATACATACTAGTACACAGAATATAAAACCATTTTCATTCCAAAAGTTTAAGTATTCAAATAAAAATAAAAACTGATACTGATTTCCATTTCAAAATTTGTAATATATTCTTACCTGATTAAACACATGCTAGCTTGTAAATGTTTTTTTCTTTCTATGAATTAAGAATTATTCATTATTTAGTAAGACCATCTCCAATGGTTTATACTATTTTTCACTTTAAAATAGAGTCATTCTATAATAGAGTTGAAGTTTACTCCAATGGTACTCTATTTTTAGAATAAAAAATAGAGTGATGAACAAAAAAAAAACAAGTTACTCTATATTTGGAATAAACATATTTTTTCACTCTATTATAGAGTGGAATATAGAGTATTATTGGAGTATTTTTACTCTAAAACTCTATTTTAAAGTGAAAAATAGAATGAGCTTGGAGATGTTCTAAGATAATATGTTATGTTTAGATTCTCATTTTGAGTTTGCGAAGTGTTTAAATGCTCTTGCATATACCGGAATTTCTGTATTTTAGACGGCATGCAAAGTATTCTTCTGCTGTCTCTTTCTTTCTTGAGATTTTATTGCACTGACCCAAATATGAAAATAAGTTGGTCCTTCAAAATTTTAGGGGTTTTGCATTTTAAATGACTGAATTCACAGTGACTAGCAAGGTCGGCTCTGGGGCATGCCTAGTGAAACATTCGCTTTAGGTTTCCAAAATTTTTGAAAAAGATCACAAAAATATAGGTCTCCAAAAAAATTTATTTGGCCTCCAAAAAATGTTTTCACATAGAAATCTCCATAAACCTTCAAAATTTCGAGGTGGGCCCTGTGAGTAAGTCAGTGACCCCAGAAAATAGAGTTCACAGCGAAAAAGAAATTATGGCTAGTGACGAGATGGACGGATGTAAATAATAAAATCCATTTTCACTACTCAACTAATCTACTCATAGACTTTTCAGATATCAGTAAATTGTTTCCATTTCTTTTTGGCATGTAGTATCTCAAGTTTTTCTCTTTTGTTGTTTTTGTTTCTGTATATAAGGAAAAACTATAAAATCGAAATCATTACAGTATGAAATTTCACCTAAAATTAAAATAGTTTATTTTTTACTCACTCAGATGAAACTTAGTGTATATAGTATTCTATCATACATCCACTATATATGTAAATTTTGAAATTATTTTTCTTATATAAAAATAATAATTGAAGTCGTTTTCGAGATTTAATTTGGTAGAAACAAAAAAAAGTATTCATGGATGAGAAGAGAACAAAAGTACTCAAAAATGTGCTGTAATTAAAACACAAAGACGAGTTAGGTGACGTGTCGAGATCAGAGCGGTGTATGATGATGAAATGCAAACTGTGGACCGGCGTGCACAGTCTCCTATTTTCTCTTCTTTTATTCTCTTTTTTTTTTCGCTAACACAAAAATACAAGAAAACAATTCCCTATATATATTAAAATACACAAGAAAAACTTTCTTTGTTCAATCATTATCTAAAAATTCCCAAAAACTCCATTAAAGAAAATAATAATGATTATAAGCTAGAAAACACCCATTTGTCTCTCTTCTTCTTCTTCTTCAGAGGAGAGAAGAAAGCTTGTCTAGTCTTGTCTTCAACTTCATACATATAAAGAGACAGAGAGACGATTTAGCATTGGCAATGGAGTATGAGAGGATAGAGAAGGTGCAGGTAAATTAATGAACTCCTATCTCTCTCTTTCTCAAAGTACAACATATCTCTGGTTTTCAATCTTCTTTTCTTTTGTACTTCTCTGTTTTGTTGTTATCAACATTACATAAAGTAATGTTTTTTTTTCACCTTAAAAAAACATTAATTTTATGTTTTAATTTTCATTCACTAAGTGAAAATACTGGATATGGACTTAGAATTTTAGCATCCATTTTGTTTCAGCGAGTTTCCTCTGTTGAAGAATTTATGGGAGAAAGAAATCTCTATGTGTGTGTTAGTATTTTTACTGTTAAGTTTAGGAATCTTTCATCCTTTTTCTTCTCCGTTCAGTGAAATAGTTTTTGCTTTTATCAGAATTAAAGTGAATTTGTTTGTTCTTTAAACTATTTAACTCAAGAAATTGTTTAACAAGTATAGGTTTTATATATCTTGCAGAAGAGCATAATCTCGCCAACGAAGCTGAGAATGAAGCTAATGGGTCCACAGAATAACAAGAAGAAAGAAGGATCCAGCAATAACTCTTCAAGAACATCTCCTGTTCGTCTTCAGGTTTCAGATGTCACAGAATTCTCCAAGAACTGCTTGTTAGCGTCTAAGTCGGACTCAGAAGACGATGATCATGGTTTGTTCTCTCATCTTCCATATCTCAGTTTGATAATTTAATCATTTCTAAGTCCAAGAAACGTACGTCAAAGTCTCTGTCTTTGCTCTGTTCTTGACTAAAGCTTGTCTTTTTTCCCCTGTTCTTGTTTGCTCTGTTTCTTGTCTGTTTTGGTTATGAAGAACACTTGACTAAAGTTTATGTCTTGTTGTGTGTGACTTCTAGTGGCGGCTTCAACTACTGATATAGAAGTAGCTAAACTACCAAATGCACCAGCTTTGGAATTGGACCTAACCGAGAGCAGTAATCAAGGTGGTATGAGAGAAACTGATCAACCAAGACCCCAGCAACTCAAAAAGGGTGAATTGAATATGGCTCTAAGACCACAAGAAGATGAGAATCTTGATTATGACAGTAACGCTAGCTCTTCAAGCTTCGAGTTCCACGGTGTTCGTAATGAGCGTTCCACTCAAGGCCATGCCTCAAGAGCATACCCTTCAAGACAAGTCCCATCCAAATGGAGTGATGCTGAGAAGTGGTTAATGAGCAGACAGAACATGATGATGAGGAAGAACGGTCAAGGGAACCGGATGCCTGTGAGAGTTGTGCCTGATAATACAGGCTACGAGCATAACAAGACTAGAATGGAACCGTGCCAATCCTCACAAGCTGACGCGTTCGAGAAGTTCCCTAACTTTGTTCACACGGCACCACATCCAATTCTAACCAAAGGGTATTGTGGAAACTTGTTGATCGATCAGTCCACCCAAAGCAATGATCATTTGGATACAACAAAGGCTTCATCACATTGTAACACAGCAGGTAATAAGATTAGCTAAACTTTTTTTGCTAGATTGTTGGGGATAGCTGATTTTGACAAGTGTTGTAATGTGTGAAGCTGGTCCTGCGATACGTTCTGTATGCATGAGAGATATGGGGACTGAAATGACGCCAATACCGAGTCAAGAACCTTCAAGATCTGTCACACCAGTTGATGCAACGACTCCTCTTCGCAGCCCTACTTCTTCTCTGCCGTCTACTCCTAGAGGAGGCAAACAAGAAGAGTCTTCTGTGTCCGGAGACGCGTCAAAGAACACAAGAAGAGACTTATCTGAGGAGGAAATGAAAGCTAAGACGAGAAGAGAGATTGTAGCTCTGGGAGTTCAGCTTGGGAAGACGAACATCGCGGCTTGGGCGAGTAAAGAAGAAGAGGAGAACAACAACAAAAATGTAGATGCAGAGGAGACACAGAGGATTGAGTTTGATAAGCGAGCAAGTGCGTGGGAAGAAGCAGAGAAATCAAAACATAACGCAAGGTTTGTTTGCACTCTTTTTGACCTTAATAGTAGCTTGTCTGTGAAGAAACATAAAAGTTAAAGATTGTTTTTAGGTATAAGCGTGAGGAGATCAGAATCCAAGCTTGGGAGAGCCAGGAGAAAGCCAAACTTGAAGCAGAGATGCGACGTATTGAGGTATATGAAGCGTTTTCGGATAAATCTTATTCACACCGAAGTCACTGCTAAAAGCATTGTTAAAAAACTTGTGTTGGTAGGCTAAAGTTGAGCAGATGAAAGCTGAAGCTGAAGCGAAGATAGTGAAGAAAATAGCAATGGCTAAGCAAAGGTCAGAAGAGAAACGTGCTGCTGCGGAAGCTAGAAAGGCTCGTGATGCCGAGAAGGCAGCGGCTGAAGTCGAATATATCAGGGAAACCGGTCAAATACCAGCTTCAGGTTACAAGATATGTTGTGGTTTGCTCTCATGAGTCGTGCTTATTTTTGTCTATTTTTGTAAACTAGGAATGGATTTGTGTGATATATATAAAATGCATTTCGTGCTTCATAGGTTCCGAAAGATAGTGGGAAAGATTGTGTGTTTACGTTAGGTTTTTTCCATTGCCTTAAGGAACAAGCTAAACCAGAACTGATACACAAATTATGTAGGCCGGATCACGCAAACCGAACAGCATTTGGGCTAGTGGCCTTCTATACACTCGATTTAACTTATAGGCCTTTAGAAAGTCCATGAGTACTTCTGGTCTTTGTTAACCCAATGATCAGTGTTATTAGATCATATATTGGGACTGACAAATGTCCGAGATGCTTTAGATTAGGTCTGTTTGTAGTAACTAGTAAACAATAGATTGAATCACCAACTATGAATTATCATAGTGGTTACAGTTATATACTATCTAGGGAAATTGGACTCTATGACTAAAAAAAAACATATTTCATTCCCTATCCAAAAGCTCTCCCATATACCGATACATCGTGATGTATCTATATTATGTATAATTTCCTTTCTATCTTTCCACACAATCGGTAAAACCTGCAATAGTAAAAAAAAAAAAATAATTGCATAGATTGGGAAAGAAATACGTGGACAACCAAGATTCACACCCTCTCTCACAATAACTTCTTTCTTCGTAAGTTTTGGAGAAGATGAAAAGGTTTTGGCCGAAATTTTGTGCAACCGCGACATCACATCTGAGAAACCCGGTAGTTTGTGACTTTTCGGCAAACCGGATTTCTTGGACTCAGTTTTCTTTTGCATTATCGTATCTGATTCCTGAGAAACCACGGCAAAACCGACGAACTAGTTGAATCCGCAATTTCCGGCGAAAAGTTGTCAATTAAACTTACGTAATCTTTAAAAAAAATTCATCCCCCTCCAGCCTCCGGTAAATTCTGTTTTTCAGTTCGTTTTACTACCAGTAAAACTGCATGTTTTACTTCTCCTTTCCGGTCAAATGTCTGCATGTTAGTACCTTCCAAGTGCTAAGTCAGAATGTCTCATTTCGGATTTACTATTCTAGTATATAAGTCGGGTTTATTCTATTCGAATTTACTATTCTATTCAGATTTACTATTCTGTTATTGTGCATGTTATTCTTCTTTGATTTTGTGTTATTTCATATTTGAATTGTTATAAGGGTTTCAATTTTAAAAGAGGCTATTATTATCATTCATTATCGCTTCTTGTTATCATTGTCTTTTTCCGGGTTGCGTACTCTTTTTTTCCCATGTACGTTTACTATTGCCTTCCATAGTTGTATTGGTGATGCAACCTAGTTGATTATTGTTTGCTTTTCCACTCTCCCCTAACCGTGTGGTTTGTTGTAGTAGATCTTCTGTAGTTAAAGGATATTAACTTCCTCTTACCTAATTATACATTGTTCTATTCTATGGGAGATGTTCTATTCTATGTACATGTTTTCATATTATTTTCAACTCGATATGCCATTTGATGTTTGTTCTATAGTAATATCATTCAACGACGACTCTTGTTTCAATTTTATTCTTCAGTGACATGGTTTATTCTATTTCATATTACATATGCTTTATTCTATTTTAAATTTATGACACCTCTATCAGAGAAGGGAGTCAGATGATTCGCCGGATCGGAAATCAAAAGGCATGACACCGGCTTATCACCTCCGTGAATAACTCTTCATACTTAGAGATTCGTTCGTGACTGGAGAAATTAAGAACTTGGACACATGTAGGGTCGGATCTCAGAGCTGGTATTTGTACTTCTGCGGTTTTTTTTTTTCTGTAGCATGTGAGAATCAATATTTGGGGATGTTTTACCCCCGAATGTTGGAGGATCTCTTGTTTGTTTCGTTGTTTCTATTCCATTTTCTAGCTCATTCCATATGAGTGAGTCTGTAAATGGAATAGACTTGTAAATATGGACCAATGTATAAGTATATGGATTTATTTATAATTGGAATAGGCTACTGATGTCTGCTCAAATGTTTATTTCTAAGGAGCAACTTACTCTCCAAATAAGAGATCTGTTGAAGTACTAGAGTATCAAATCCACAAGGAGCTAGGGAACCTAATAAATCTAGTCAATTAATAATCTAGGTGAATATAAATAGCAAAAACAGTAAATAAGTAAACATGAAATATTCCAATCAAGCAAGACAATTACTTAATCGAGAATGGAAGCAAAGACTCTTGAAAATAAAATGGAAAAGATGCTAGACTCAGGGTATTTATTCAGGTATTGGAATTATAATCCTATAGGAGCTATTCAGTTGCTTGCGAGATACTATAGAGCATTAACTATCTTGTTTTACTAATTCATTAAACTGTTGTTCAAATAAATAAGTCTTATGACCAGCTGGTCGTACTTGACAGCGTCGAACGATTATTCAGTTGGAACATCAATCGATACACTAAATTCATCATTGATCGACGGAAGATCGATCGACGAGTCCGGTCAAGCAATACACGCAAGTTAACATAAACTCACTAAAGACTTGTAAATCAAACTATCACTTAATTTCTAACAATCTTAGCTTAATAGGGATGTGTTCAGGACTATCAAAATTGCTTAAATATCTATAATTCAACCTAAGTAATCCAGGATTCAATGTTTCTAGCTAGCTACTCTAGAGCCATGAGCATTAAGAACATCCTATTAATAAGTATCACAACTAGCAATCCTATAGTTGGGGCTAATCCCTCTAACCTATTTCAACCCTAAAGCTAACATGTAAACTACTCAGACATAGCTAAGCAATTCATAACACAAATAGATAGATAAAACTGCATATTATAAATAAATAGATAGGTAAAAAACTCTGGAGTTCCAATCTCAAATCTCTTTGATTATCCTCTCTCCAAACTTAAAACTCTAAAACTTTGCTGTGAAAAAAATAGGGTAGACGATCTATTTACCCACGAGAACTATCATATAACATCAGATCCCCACCAAACTATGACCTCATGCTAGACTCCTACAGATTGAAAATTGCAAACTTATTTCTCTCCGAATTAATACTTCAAAACCTAATTACCCACATACAATGGTTTTAACTGGTTTTAGTTGGTTTATTATTAACCAAACATCTTAAAACTAAGTAAACCAAATCAAAATCCAATTAAATTCCACCTGAATTACCGTAAACATTCTTATGTATTAATTCTAATGGATTTATTTTACAACTGAAGAAGATTTTGTTTTATTTAATTGGATTTTGGTTTGGTTTACCTGATTTTAAGATGTTTGGTTAAGAATAAACCAATTAAAACCAACGTGTGTGGGTAATTAAGTTTTGAAGTACTGATTCGAGGAGAAATAAGTTTGCAATTTTTAATTCGGGGAGAAATAGGTTTGCAATTTTCAATTCGTGGAGATCTAGCATGAGGTCATAGTTCGGTGGGGATCTGATGCTATATGATAGTTCTTATGGGTAAATAGATCTTCTACCCAAAAAAATACAATAAAACTCTCTATCTTCCTCTAACACTTTAGCAGCGTATATAAACTTAGGTTAAACTCGTCAGGGGTAAACTCGTCATTTGGTGATGATTGGGCTTTAAGTCAACTTGTCTCACGAACTGGCTTCTGGGTCTTGATAATCGACCGATCATGCAGGTTGCATGTCGATTGATCCGAGTCTCTCTGTGTCGATCTCGTGATCGATTTCAAATCGAATGCTTCTTCCAATTCTCTCCATAATGCTCCAAAAACATCACTTTCTTCCAAAATACTTCTGAACTCATAAATATGTGTAAAAGCTTTTATAATATAGTAAATAGTAGTAAAAACACCAATATACCATGACTAAAACATGTCAAAATCATGGTATATCAGCTACATATATTTTAACAAAATAGTACAACCTTTTGATCGCATAGTATGTCGAGATGCAGTTTTTTCGTTAGTCGCCGTCACATACACATTACCGTCAGGTAGTAAGGAATGATCGAAGATGATGAACATTTATTTTCATTTTATGTTCTATACTCTTGTATACATATATAATAGACATGAAATGCTATATATATATATATATATATATACTATATTAGTATTTCCTCTGTAAAATTCGCACCGCGACTATCACAATCACCACTTCTTTTATTGTTGCCACCGTATATTCATCACCACGGCCAACACCCATGTTTCATCACTTTCTCCCACCAACTATTCTTCTTCTCCATTTTTCATGGTGGTTTCTTTCTTCCTTTATCAACTCCAGATGACACCAGCTCTTCTGTAAATCATATCTTGATATTTGGGTTAGAGTTATTTTCGTTAGCGTTTAGTGATTAGTGTTTTGGGTTTAGTTTATAGAAGGTTTGGGGTAAGCATTACATACTCTATGCAATCATATACATTTCAAAATTTGAATAATATGTATGATGCTATTTAGTTTTTTTCCTATTCTATTGCAAAGGGGTTGTTCTATACTATTTTGATTATATAGAATGTGAACTTTGGTTGGGTTCTGATTTATTGATTAAGTTAGGGTTTATATTCAGATTTAGGATTTATAGACCATAATTTAAGGTTTAGTAACTAGGAGTTGGGATTAGGGTTGGGGTATTGCTTAATACTTAAGGGTTGAGAGTAGAATTAGAGTCTTGTACTATTTTGATGATACAGAATATAACAATCAATTACTTTATCATTTATTTGAAGTGTTATATTTTTTATCTATATATATTTACTGTACACGGTGACAGAATTTATGTGGTAAGTAAGTCTATGGTGTTGGGTTTATTGAGTAGAATCAGAGTGACGTCATTCTCTTCTTTTCGTTACGTATGAAAAGTTCACACAAACCGTGGGACAAGTAAGTTGATCTCAACGTCATCTCTTTATTATTTTGTCACCGGTAACTTGAATCAACAAAGGATAAAACTAGAGTAAATCAACGCTAAATGTTACCAATTCAACTACGTCAAAGTCAATGCCACTCTCTTAATTATACTTCAGATTTTAGCAATTTCACAAATTCTCCCCTATTTAATACATATCTTAGATTTTTCTTAGAAAAATTAGAGATGGTGTAGATCCTAAAATCTACACTAAGTATTTTGTAGTGATCAAGAGTTTAATCTGGGGAAGACAAATGATGTGGGAAACTATGCTCTTAGAACACAATGATACAATCAGAATTTGGTTGACAAAAATTGACTTTATTAAATATGTGATTTAATACAAAGTAGTAAATAAGAACGAGAACAACAAAGAATGATAAGAATCAAATGCGAGCTAAACGTTTATGAAGTGAGGTCGATGAGAATGGTGATTTGCTCTAGGGTTTTCTGTGTGGCGTCATACGCCGCTTTAGCTCCTTTTTATAGTCTTTTTCTCTCCGAACTGTCTCCGCGATCTTCGGGGTACTATTTTGACTTCGTCATGTTCAATCGGTGTCGAGCTCGTGGTGAGCTTGCATGGGCTTAGACCTACTTAATTAGATACTGAAATTGAGTCCAACAGATGGCAATCATGGACCTGAACTGCGGACCTGATCCGAAAAACCTCGTCACGAGACGGTTTTTGGACGAGGTTTTTCAGGTTCGTAAATATGTGGGCTTCACGGGACGGGTCTTCGCAGGATTGGGTTTTTTGTGGGATGGGATAAAATGAGTCATGCAAGATTATACGGACCTGTATTTTTTTCTTCATTTCTTGTTTTACCTGAAAAACGAGAAGGAGAGTGAGAAAAAGGCGATTCATGTGACTTCCCCCGAGAAAACATAAGGAGCTCCAACGATGATGATTCGAGCTTCAGTGATGATGACTCGAGCTCCGACGATGGCGACTCCAGCTCCGGTGATGACGATTCGAGCTCTAACGATGCTTTGATTTGGTTTACTCTTTTTATTTAATTTGGGATTGTCAGCTTTGATTTGGTCTTTTGTTTTATTTAATTTTTGGGTTCAATAAACTAGAGTATTGGTTATGAACTTATGAGTTATAAGCTAATGAAAAAATATTTTTTGCAATTATATTTACTTGTTATGTTAATATATTTTGGATGTGACAAAAGTAAATATAACTATTGTTTTGAATAAAAATAAGTAAAAATCAAGTCCAGTTGAATCGACGACTTGAATCATCTCTCAGAGTGGTCTAAAGCGTTTTGCTGCATGTAAATTCTCATATGTCTCGTGGACTGACCCACAAAATCTTGTATATATTGCGGGACGAGTTTAGGCAGCCATTCCAGAGACCACAATCTGCGCAGACCTGACCTGCTATAATCTGTTTAAAGAAAATTTCGTTGTGGTTCAAAACGGGATGGGACGAAACAACATATTTAGTATCTCCAAGAAAAACTGTTAACTATCTAATACAGATTCTAAAGGTAATAGCGAGAATTGACTTCCAAGATGTATGGGACTACGAATCCAAAATCTCTTAAATCATTAAAAACATTAAAGCGAAACTTTGATGATTACTTCATCAATGATTAACAGTTTAACACTGTCACACATATTCAATACCTCTCTCCAAAGTCCAACAGATCAGTTCAATTTCTTTTTAACATTATTAATTTGATAACAAGATAAGTTAAGAATCTAAACTATTAAAGGGGAAGTACAAAAAAGAAATAAACCTTAGTTTTTCTCAAAAATTACAATAGAATGCCACTGCAATAAAACACTATAGTTTTACTCTTATATGGGCTTCAATATAGATTTAACGTCCACTAATTTTAATTCAAAACCAAATTGCCCAATTCAGTTTTAAAAATGACATCTGTTAATAAAATTGCTAGAGTTCTTACTTTGTGAATATATTTAATTATTTTTATCTAAATAATTTACTTTTTTACAAAAATATCTATAAATCTGATTTTAAATAATAATTTCAATCACAAAATTTATAGTATAATTTAATAAAACACACACAATCTAGACAAGATACTCTAATATTTTACACTTAATGGTTTAGTTTACCAAGTAAGAAAAGGTACGATATCAAAACCATAACCGAACCTAAAATTTATCTCGATTATATAGAACATAATCATTGTAAATAAAATTGCTAGAGCTCTTATTTTTGTGATTTTTTTTTAATTCTTGCTATCTAAATAATTTATTTTTAAAGAATCTATAAAATCTTATTTTAAATAATAATTTCAATCATAAAATTTATTGTATAATTTAATAAAACACACACAATATACAAAAGATACTCTAAAATTTTACACTTAGTTGTTTAGTTTACCAAGTAAAAAAAATATGATATCAAAAAAATAGAACTTGATAGTTAAAAAAGAGACACTAAACAAAATGAATAAGATACACCGACATCATAACTCAATAAACTATGAAACATAAATATGAATGTTTTTTATAACTAATACAATAATTTATTTATACAGAACATACATCCGCGCGGGCGCGCAGGTTAAAAGCTAGTTGATTATTGATAATTTCTCCATCGCATAAATCCCATCAAAACAACTTAGGATGGTACATAGTTTTATTTTCGTGGTCTTATGACTCAAAAAGGGCCTTTATTTACTTTGTTCAAAAAGTACTTCGACCATCAATAATCACATTTGACGTTTTGTGCGTCGTTTTAAATGGAGATAAATGAGAAAACTGGTCGCACAAGAACAACTTACATATCCACTCAAAACTAAGTCTGGTAAATATCCGTAGATTTTATTTCGACTCGAACCGAAAAATCTAGATATCCATAATTAATAATAAATCAAACCAAATACTATACATTATCATAATAAAAAAGTAAATTATAAATACTAATCTTTTTAGGAAAGAATATCGATCTGATCCATTATATGTATATATACATATATTTAAATAGTTATATATATATATATATGTTATCTAATTATTATATTTTATGTAAGCCATATAATATTTTTTATTTATTAAATTGATTATTTTAGATATTATCATTTTAAAATAAATAATTTATTATGTTTGTAATAAAATATTATTATTTTATATTATCTTTAGATTATTATTTTTATTTTTATTTTATTTGTGCTAATCGAATCAGATATTAGTTAAAACTATAAATCAGATCGGATCAAGACGAATAATTGATTATTTATACAAAAGAGATTGGATCAGAAATATCTCTAAAACTTCGAATATTCGATTCATATCCCCTCCAACTCAAAATTCTTATTGCTAAAAGCTTGTTTTCTATTATACTGGTCACTTTTATTTTTTTTGTATAGATCTCATTTTTTATCATTATACCATTGGACTATGAGTACCTCTTACCCTGAACTTTAATTTATCGATATCTAGAGTTTTATCTCATATTTTAAACATGTGATCCAACCAACTTCAATTCAGAAATGGCAATCTAATTCTAATAATAAATATTTCTTGGGTTTATCCCTAGGGTGAACCTCTAGTTTCACCAACCAATAGAATTACACTATTTATATTTAGTATATTTTTTAAAAAAAAACAAAAGATTGTCGAGTTATATTATGTTTTTAAAATTTAAAGATAAAAAAAAATACTAATTACAAAAAAAAATAGTTTTTAATACTATTATCAAAATAATATTTTTAATACTGTTATCAAAATAATATTTTAATACTGTTAACAAAACAAAAACCTTAAAACCCTTCTATAAATCCTAAACTCTTGGACAAATTCTTGACTTTTTAAAAAATAGGTCTAAAATTAATCCAAGGGTTGAGGATTTACCCAAGGTTTTAGGTTTTAGGGTTTAGGATTCAGGGTTTAGTGTTTTGCTGACGGTATTAAAAATAATTTTTTAAGAAAGTTTTTTTTGTTTGAAACTACTTCTTTTTATCTTTTAATTTTGAAAACATAATATAACTCGATAATATTTTCTTTCATTTCTGTAAAGATACTAAATATAAAGTAATGAAATCCTATTGGTTAGTGAACCTAGAGGTTCAACCTAAGAATTTCTCTCAACATTACACCTATTCAAGAAAATATATATTAGATATAGTGTACAATTTTTATAAACCTTTTAACAAAATTATTGAAAAGTTGTGATTTGAAATCTGTATAAAACCATTGTATATAATATGAGTTTTGTTTCAAGCCTTATGATTCTAGACTTTGTTTATAGTATTTTATTGAGCTAAATTATTTTTTCGCCTTTTAATTTTGTTATCTATTAATGTCTAGTTTGCAGTGAGATCTGATTAGAAATATATTTTAAGTATGCTATTGAATGTTGGAGATAAGTTTCAACACAACTAAAATGGAAATCATCAAGAAAAGGAAGATGTCCTTAAAGGAATTAGGATAAATAACTAAAGTTATAGGTTTAGGATAAAGGAAAAATTCTTAGATCATTTTGTATTAGGTTAAAGTTAAGATGTCTAATACCTCTATATAAAGAGATCTAAGTGTAAGATGATCTCATAAGGAAAGATAAGAAAAGTTAGAAGAAAGTCAAGAAAGATTAATAATACAAGGAAAGAGTTCTTGTTATACATTGCTTTACACACGATTTTGGTTACATCACACAACGATCCTTTGAATTAACAAGTTTAAGGAAAGACTTGTGGCAAAAGGATACGTTCAAGAGCATGAAATTGACTATGATGAAGTTTTTTCACCAGTAGCTAGATTGGAAACTATAAGACTTCTAATTGGTTTAGCTGCAACAAATGGATGGGAAATACATCATCTAGGCGTCAAGACAACTTTCTTGCATGGAAAGCTTAATGAAGAGGTCTATGTTTCTCAGCCTGAAGGGTAGGGTTTGAAAAAGAGGGAGAAGAACATAAGGTTTTCAAACTCCCAAAAACTTTGTATGGCTTAAAGCAAGCTCCAAGAGCCTAGAATACAAAGCTTGATCAGATTCTTAAGAAGTTGAAGTTTAAGAAGTGCACAAAGGAGAGTTCAGTGTATCGCAAGGAAGAAGGTAATGAACTACTCATTGTAGCCATTTATGTTGATGATCTCTTCATAACCGAAAACGTGGTCACTGCAATAAAGAAGTTTAAGACTTCCCTGGCACAACAGTTTGAGATGTTTGACTTAGGTCTAGTGACCTACTATCTCGGTTTGGAAGTACATCAACGGGCACACGACATCTCAATGAAAAAAGAAGCATATGCATTTCTCATATTGAAAGAAGCTAACATGGATGATTGTAATGCAACATATGTACCAATGGAATTTGGTTGACATCTTTCTAAGGCTCATGATGAAGCTGAAATCGATGCAAAATTGTATAGAAGAAGAATCGGATGTCTTAGATATCTGATGCACTCAAGACCAGACATGGCATTCTCAGTCGGTGTTCTTAGTAGGTATATGCAAGCTCCAAGAAAGTCACATGGAGATGCATTGAAGCAAGTGCTAAGGTACTTAAGAGGTACTTGCGGCTTTGGTTTAATATTCAAACACGGTGGATCTCAGAAACTTATTGGATACAATGATAAGTCACAACATCGATCCAGATGATGGAAGAAGTACAACTGGACATCTATTTTGCCTTGGTGACACGTCAATCACTTGGTGTTCACAAAAGCAAGGCACTGTGGCATTATCCTCTTGTGAAGCTGAATTCATGGCAGCAACCGAAGCTGCTAAGCAAGCTATTTGGCTGCAAGATCTACTGAGTGAGATGACAGGAAAGGAAGCAAAGAAGACATTGATCTGTGTTGATAATAAATCGGCCATGGCCCTAGCTTAGAACTCAGTTTTTCATCGTCAAAGCAAGCACATTGAAAAACGTTTTCATTTCATCAGAGAGTGTGTTGAAGGAAACAAGATTGATGTGGAACACGTACCTGGAACGGAGCAGAAAACTGACATACTAACTAAGGCATTGGCAAAGATCAAGTTTCAAGAAATGAAGGAGCAAATTCAAGTTTTCAACTTAAACAAAGATGTTATGAAGCTCAAGAGGAAGAATGTTTGAGATAAACTTCACCATCACTAAAATGAAAATCATCAAAAAAAGGAAGTTGTCCTTAAAGGAATTAAGATAACTAACTAAAGTTATAGGTTTAGGATAATGGAAAGATTCTTAGTTCATTATGTATTCACTACAAGAAATAAGGGTTTTAATAGCATTGTAAGATAGCGTTTAATTAGTTTGTGCTATTGTATGTTGGTGGGTGGAAATATAATAGCGTTTCACTAACTAAAACGCTATTATATCCGGAGCGGCAAAATGAAATTTGGAAGCGCGTATTGTTTTGGGATTTTGATCTTTGTATTATAGCACAGAGAAAGAATAAACGCTATAGTATTTTCAACCGCGTATTTTTTATTAAAACCCGGGAAATGAAAAAAAAAATTGGGGACGAAAATTTCATTGACCAAACAAAAGCAGTCTTCTTCGTACATGCATTTTCATTAATCCATTCTTCATTTTCTCTCTCAAAAATATTTGGGTGTTCTTCGTTCATCCCTTTCCGATTCATCAATCGTCTTCTTTCAATCTCAGGTTCGTCTCTTATTA